>JANAVB010025783.1:47500-50857 GCA_029216955.1 Iris pallida | reverse complement strand
GGTTTTATTGTATGAAGATCGGATGAAGATTTTCACCGACCACAAGATCTTAAGCATGTGTTTACCCAGGAGGACCTTAACATGCGTCAGAGAAGATGTCTAGAGCATCTTGTGGATTACGACATCAACTTGCAGTATCATACTGAGAAGGCCACGTTTTGCAGATGCATTGAGAAGAAGAGCCAGAGTTTATTTTCTAACAGCATAGCCAGAGTTGTTAGCAGATCTTTAGAATATGGGTATTAAAGTTATTCTTCCTACCAATGTGTTTAATGGCCAGCATGCAAGTTCAGTCCAGTATAGTTGAGAGGATTAAGATAGCTCAATCAACAGATTCTAAGATTCAGTGGCTTAGGACAAATGTGAAGCCGGGCGGAGACCAGAGTTATGCATTCACGAAGACGGTACACTTCGACATGGGAGGCATCTTTGTGTACCCAATGGCGACACCGACAAGAGATCATGGCAGAAGCTCACAGTTCACAATATCAATTCATCCCGGCGGTACAAAGATGTATCGTGATATCCGTCGTCATTTTTTGTAGAATCGTATGAAGAGGGAGATAGCCCGGTTTGTCTTTCGTTGTTTGGTTTGTCATATGTTAAGGCTGAACATCAGAGACCAGCTGGACTTCTTCAGCTTTTACCGATCCCAGAATGGAAGTGGGAGCATATCACCATAGATTTGTAATTAGGTTACCTAAATCTCCAACTAGGAGAGATGTTATCTGGGTTATAGTTGACAGACTCACCAAGGTAGCTCATTTTCTCCCTTTCAGGATTGGCCAGTCGAAGGATCAACTAGCAGAGATGTACCTCAGGCAGATAGTCAGGTTGTATGGACTGCCAGTCAGTATCGTGTCCGACAGAGATTCGAGATTTACATCGCACTTTTGGCGGAGTCTTCAAAAGAGCTATGGGACTCGTCTCAAGTTCAGTTCGGCTTATCATCCGCAGACAGATGGCCAGTCAGAACGCACGTTCCAGACTCTTGAAGATATGTTGCGGTCTTGTACGCTTGACTTCGGTGGTTCATGAAGATCACCTGCATCTCGTGGAGTTCTCCTATAACAATTGTTTTCAGGCTAGTATCCAGATGGCACCTTTTGAGGCCCTGTATGGCAGAAAATGTAGATCACCTTTAGCCTGAGATGATGTAGGTGAGAGACAGATGCTTGGTCCAGAGATGATTACCCAGACTATCGAGGTGGTCAGGCGAGTCAGAGATCACCTTCGAGTTGCGCAAGATCGTCAGCGCCATTGGGCCGATTCTCATCGGCATCCTCTAAAATTTTCTATCGACGACCACGTATTCCTTAGGATCTCGCCTACCCGTGGAGTCATTCATTTTCGCATACGGTAAAGCTTAGTCCTAGGTATATAGGGTCATCCGATATTCTTGAGCGAGTAGGTGATGGTCCTACATCTCGCTCTTCCGCTGTTATTACGTGAGGTATATGATGTCTTCCATGTATACCAATTGCGACGGTATATCCTGAATCCGAGTCATATTCTTGATCATTCGGAATTGGTTGTTGGTACCAACCTTTCGTATGAAAGACCCTATCCATATTGGACCGAAGAGAGAAGGTCCTCAAGAACAAGACTATTAATCTAGTCCGTGTTGCTTGGTGTCATCACACTTTGGGTGAGTAAATGTGAGAGTGTGAGGATGATATTCGATCGCGATATCCACACCTGTTTGACTCATACGGTATACCACCACTTTTTGAAATGAGGAACTTTTGTAATTTTATCATTTAATAATAATATTTAAATCATATTATGATTTTTTGGTGATTTTCTTTATTTATTTTATATTATTTAGATGGGTGAATTGGATTTTGGTTGTTGCTAGCTTAACCCTAGAGACTACTTGACCTAGAGACTAACCGTGACCAAGGAGACTCGACAATGTGACTAGATTGGCTAATTACCTATTTTTAGGCTAAGGGTATTTTAGTCATTGTGCATTACTTTGAATTTTATTAATTTATTAATTAATTGATTGTTGTGTGGTTTGGGTTGGTGTTTTGGTAGGACCAAGATGGTATAACCTTAGTCAACCTTGACTAGAAGCCTAATAATGTAATTAGAAGTATTATTGGCCTTTTAAATTTTAAATTAGAATTATTGTTTATTTTTAGAATCATTTATTTCATTTTAAAGCTATTTTCTCTTAAAGCTTTTTTTAGCCTTTTTGACATGGCCTTTTTAGCAACATAGGAGTGCTTGGCCCATGTGCAAACTCTAACCCTAATACCTCCTAGCATGGCTGGCCATAAGCAGTCCCCTTTCTCATTGTGTAGAGAACACATAGCCTCCAAAGAGCAAACCCTATTTCTCTTTTATCCAAAACCCTAACTTTCTTATCCGGCGTCCGTTTTACCTCAAACAAATCTGTTGCACTCGTTGGGAAGAGAAGAACTTGCTGGAGTACTGCTAGCAAGGAGTTGGAGACATTTGTTCGGGAGAAATCGGCCGACAAAGCGCTCGGAGAATTCTTTTTATTGAGATTCCAACTCTCAATAGGTAAACCTCGTTCTACCTTGTTTCTTCTGAAATTTCTTTATGTTAGCATCCATATAGGCACCCTCGACCTGTGCATGAAATTTGATAGGATTTTGGTTTCGATTGATAGCGGTATCGGACACGTGTCGGTCCTATAGAACACGTGTTCGACGAAATGCCACTTAGAACTGAAAAGTATTAATTTTCGATTCTGTTTTCACGAATTCCTTGATAATATTATTATAACAACATTCATGAAGATGGATCAAGAATTAACACGTTTTTGGTATCCGAAACGGACACGGACACGTGTGCACGAGGCCCGTGCATTTCTTCTGCTGTCCATGCGTCATAACTCGACGCACAGGTCTCTGTTTCGCATGAAATTTTATGAGCACGTGGGGGCAACCTCTGCCCACATGCCCGTAAAATTTTACATAGTTTCTTGGAGCGTGTGCAGAGTAATCGCACGTGCACTGGTCGGCTGAACTGTGCACTCAGGCTGAAATTTGCCACTGACACGGCCTCCATACGCAAACACGGTGCGCCGAGGACCCATTCCAGGAGCACGAGCACGTAGCCCTATTCCTAGACTACCCAGGAACCCGATGCCAAGTCACAACGTGGCTCGAATCGCAATATACGAGGCTCGACACGCGCCCATGGGCATGCTCGCACGCGCGCGCACAGGCTGCGTGGCGGTTCGCGGGTCGCTGCGTCGCGTAGACGCGAAGTGGTATCATGTCAGCGTGTCCTAGCCCTACCCCAGGACCCTCCCTAGTTGGGTGCACGAGCACGAGGCTTCTTGTTGTGCGCGTGGCGCTCAATTGTACGAGATACGCACTC
>JANAVB010025783.1:0-45000 GCA_029216955.1 Iris pallida | reverse complement strand
ACTCTTGTTGAGATTATCCTATCTTCTTTTCCATCTTAGTTGTGATTAAGTTTACTTATTATATGTTCTTCTTTCGGAGCATATTCTAGTTGTGTTAGATATTGTGACTTAGGAGAGCGTTCTACCGCCGACACTGCGCGGTAGGCTGGATGTACCCACTTCTCGTGCCCTTACACTGGTTGCGGGTCGTGACATAAGGTATAATGTCTTCCTTATGCCTTATGCTTTTAATTTCCTGCTTGCATGAATGATTGCTTGATTGAATGCTAGACATAGATGCTCGTGATTAGTATAGCTTGCCCCGACATCTCTAGCCTCTTGATTAAATTTTGAGGACGGAATTATTTTAAGGTGGGTAGAGTTGCTCCTGTTTTCCGTTATACTTATTTTCAATATACGTGTACAGATTCCCGACCCGTATTTTGACTTGGCTAGCATGGTTTGGTCTTGGTTTAGCTTGGCTTGGTTTATTTTAGTTTGGTTTGGGTCAAGATGGTTCATCATGTTGAACACCCTTTTATAACCCAACCCCTTTCTCTCTCCTCATTTACTTTTCATTTATTTCTTCATCTACTTCTCTTCTTCATTTATTTCTCCCAAACCCCTAGGCAAGTGTAATCTTGCTTCATGAGAGATCTCATATTTTATTGTTCCAATGTCTTCTTTACATAGTTTTATGACTCTTTAGTACTTGGTATTTTTGGTTTTGGTAGATAAAATCTTGTAGATCTAATTTTACTCAAATCTTTATTTTATTGGGTTTTGATCTATCAAACTTCATTATTTTCAAGTTTTGATTGATCCATGTTGTAGAATTTCGTTCTACCCAATTTTGACCTTTGGAAGTCCCGATTTCGAGTTATTTTGAGGGATTTATGAACTTGGAAAGTTCATGGGTTCCATGAACTCATGCTCTCGCATGGAGAAGAAGAACAGTGTTGGGCGCATAGCTTTTTATGCGCGCACAACAACTTTTCCTTTGGGCGCATAGCTCTTTATATGCGCCCAAAGCACCCTGCTTTTTTAATTCCAAGGCGCATAACTTCCTGGGAGCATAGCTTCCTGGGCGCATGGGTGCATGCGCGCACAACAACTTTTCCTTTGGGCGCATAGCTCTTTATATGCGCCTAAAGCACCCTGCTTTTTTACTTCCAAGGCGCATAACTTCCCTGGGAGCATAGCTTCCTGGGCGCATGGGCGCATGTGCGCATAGCTTCCTGGACGCATAACTTCCTGGGCGCATAGCTTCCTGGGCGCATAACTTCCTGGGCGCATAGCTTCCTGGGCGCATAGCTTCCTTGGCGCATAGCTTTCTGGACGTATAACTTCTGGGCACATAGCTTCGTGGGCGCATAGCTTCCTGGGTGCATAGCTTCCTAGGCGCATGCCACCATAGGCGCATGACACCTTGGGCGCATAACTCCCTGGGCGCATGCCACCCAGGGTGTATGCCATCCTTGGTACCCCTTTTACCCCTTGCACTATTTCTTGCCATGATAATTCTTGTTACATTTATCCATGCTTGTCCCCTTGGTCCTTAGTATAATGTTGTGGTCTTTGCTTGTACCCTTTTACTTGACTTGCCCTATGATGACCCGATTTAATAACTTGTTGAGCATAATAAGGCTTGAACTTGATAAGATTTGACTGGACTTGACATAAATAATCTTGATAGTGGCCCGCCGAGAGCACTCTTGATAATTAATCTTGATAAGTAACCAAACATGATAAATCTTGATATGATGTTGCGACGACTATCTTGGCTTGCTAAGTAACTCTTATCTTGACACCGTGTGTTTGTGCTTATATAAGCTACATGTCTCGTCTTGCATCATGTCTAGGACATGGATTCCTGGTTACCACGGTCAGGGATTCATACTGAATCTGACTAGGATAAAGTCTAGATTGATCAAGTAGTTCATGAAGAGATTTCCTAGCTACAGGCAGTCCCGTTATCTGGGCTTTAATTGGACTTGTAGCCTGCTGTCGAGTAGGGCACATTTCCAGCACACTGTCATGTGTTGCACCCCCAAATCACCTAATCCAACTCTCTCAACTTGCAACTGGATAACCTGGATTAAGTCTGCAGGGCTTGTGGCTGTTGGAACATCTCAATGCATCTTTAGTAACTAGGCTTGTGATAACCCTAGTTAGTTAAAGTATCAAGCCGTACTTATTGCTTGGTCGTGATTGATGAATGGAGTCTGGTCTAGGCAATGCCAGTATATGGTTACCTCAGTAGATTCTGTTTATGCTTTAGTCATATCGATAATTGATCAGAGACTAAGTTCTGTTCAGATGAAGGGTTACAACCCCGTCCTTGTTTGGTTTACGGGTTATAACTTGGTTACCGGAGTAGTTTCTTAGTTATCTTCGTTTATCACCCTATTTTCCTAACTCCAGTTTTCTTGTTATTATTATATCTTGTGATCTAAGCCTTTCAGCCAGATGGGAACATAGATGCAACCCTGGCAACGAGTGGATTTTATTTTGCTCTTCCACTCTTATAAACATTAATTTGAGGCGTTTAGCCGCGAGCAAGTGTTATCTTGTGTTGAAAACTTATATTTTTTGTCTGCCTATGGACTGTAACATGATTGACAAATCCTATGGTTTATCATGTATGACTTAAACTCTTGCTAGTCTTCGTATTTTGTATGACTAGCTTCATGAATATGTAATGTATGGGACCTTACTTTGTATGTGATGATCTACCATCTTGTAACATGTGTTTTTTTGCTTGAGATTGAGACACTAGGCTTGTTCTTGACCATAAGAGACTGTTGCTTGTAGTTAAACCCTCATGCATCTAGACAGTCGTGACCGTATATCGAGGTGGGTTACACTTCAATGTACGTAGTTGGCTGTGTCTGTCCCCCGCTCTCCAGTATTCTGGTTCTGGGCATGACAGGAGTCGAGGTCTGCACTACGAGTGAAGATTGGAGAGCTCCTTTCATCGACTTCATGGTACATGACATCCTACCTAAAGATCCGAAAGAAGCAACTACAATTCATCGACGATCACTCTGATTCTATTACAATCATACCTCCAAAACACTCTATCGACGATTATATGATGGTATGCTTCTACGCTGTCTTGCGGGAGATGAAGCAAAGCAGATACTACGTGAAGCTCACGGCGGTATCTATGGTGCACATCATTCTGGCCCTAAGCTACAAGATTGAATTCGACACATGGGATACTATTGGCCAACCATGGTGTCGATGCTATCGAATATTCAAAGAAATGTCGAGCATGTCAAATCCATACAGATTTCATTCATCAACTTTCAGAATTTTTCCATCCGACTGCAGCATCGTATCCCTTCGAAGCTTGGGACATGGATGTCATTGGTCCTATTAATCCACCTTCATCTCGAGGACATCGGTTTATCTTAGCTATAACTGATTACTTCTCAAAATGGGCCGAAGCTATACCTTTAGCTAAAGTCAAGACAAGCAGTGCCATCAACTTCATCAAGCATCACGTGATCTACAGATTCGGCATCCCTCAGCGAATCATCCATGACAATGGATCATAATTCATCAGTCAGAAGTTTACTCAATTCTGTGATGACAACTGGATCAACAATATCGCTTCTACATCTTACAATCCCGCAACTAACGGCTTGGCAGAAGCATTCAATAAACTAATCATCAATATTCTCAAAAAGTTCGTTTCTACCAATAAACGAAACTGGAGCAAAAAGCTTGGAAAGTGTCTATGGGCCTATCGCACTACCGTACGCATTCCGACCGCCTGTACACCTTTCTCTGTGGTATGGATGCAAGCTATTCTTCGTTGGAGATTCAGATCCCATCATTGAGAATAGCCATTGCCAATGAACTCACAACAGAAAATAGTGATCATCTTCGACTTCAGGAGCTTGAAGCACTTGACGAGAAACGGCTACTAACTCAACAACACATCGAGCTATATCAAGCCCTTATCTCAAAAGCCTTCAACTGTAAGGTCAAAGTACGTGCATTTCAAAAAGGTGAACTAGTCCTTACTGTCAGACGTCCTATGACTATGACACACATGAGCAAGGAAAGTTCGAACCAAAGTGGGAAGGTCCCTACGTTATAAGCAAAGTTTTCTCAAATGGAGCTTAGCAACTGTCAGGAATGGATGGCCGAATCGCATGATGCCTATGGACGACAAATTTGAAGAAGTACCATGTTTGAAAGTGTGTACTGTATTTTCTAACAAATATTGTACATACTTTAAATCTTTGAATCCCAACGGAGTCTATCCAGATCTTATCATCATTGACAACTTCATCTACTCCATCATTGCAAACGTCATCTTTTGAAACCCAGTTGTTTTAAAATATATCCTGTTATTGAGTCCCAGTTGGCCCAAGGATAATCAATAGATATACAAATTTACGTCAACATTACCTTTGAATTTTACTATCTACATCAACGACTTGTCACATCACCTCTAAAAATTATATTATCCGTATTAAACGTTCCATTATTGACAAATGTTTTTAGAAAAAAATCATAGCAAATGAGCAAACAGAAGGGTTCTTTATTTATTTCTCCATAAAAAGAGTAAAGGACTACATTTGCAAAGAAAGGAAACTAAGCTACTACACCAAAGCAGAAAACATTGAAGACAAGAAAATGTCTTATTCATTTGCCCGAGAATGGCCATACTAGGGCAAATACCACTCCTTCAACCATCGTGCATAGGAAGTCTCTAACTGATTAAGGTCATCCACAAGGGCTAGGTGATTAGAGCTCCTAGTGCCACTTCCTTCTGAAGTCTGTTCTTCCTTTACGGGAACTTCGACTTTAGAATTATTTCTTTCTTAATAGTCATCGGTTCCTCTTTTGATGAAAGGAGATAGCACTTCCTCCTTGACAGTGACCTTAGCTTTTTGCATCACCATAGACGCTGCGGAAGATAGAAGGAAACAAAATTTAGAATTATGAAAGAATATTCTTATAAAAAATCAAGTGATTTTAACTCTGCACGTCTCACAAATAACAGAGTGCTAGTCTCTAAATGGCGCATGCAAAATGACAATCTTCAAGTCAGATGGCGCATCAATCGATTAGCATATAGTCTGCACATAATGACAGATGGCACAATGCTAAAATATGTCAAATGGCGCATGGTGTCATTTGTTATGATTTTTAGCCCAACACTCTGAAAGAGGTGGCGCAATGAGCAGATGGCAAAGCATCGACCAACATTCTGAAAGCGACGGACGATGTTGGCCTTGGTCGTGCTTCACGCGAATGTCATGAGCAATCCTACAGTCGTCTTCTCCGTTCAAGTCCCTTACCTTCCAAGGCTGGGTTCGCCTCTTCGGCTCTCCGAAGGCATGATGTGCTGTCACTACAAGAAAATATGATTTCTGTGACATGTAAAGTTATCACAGAAGTTGTGAAACTTGTCACAATAAATATTCTGTGATGAGTACAGTGACGATATAATTTTGTTACATATACCTTCGTAGCTAAATATATGTGACACAAAAAGATGGCATCATAGAAAGTTTTCAATTGTGACGACTAAACCTTGTCACGGGTAGTATCCTTATTGTGACAACGTATTGCGTCACTATAAAATTTATAAGTGACGCGCGATCTTGTCTCAAATAGCATCTTATTGTAACTAAATAAATATATATTTTTTAGCTAAAAATAAAAATTATTTCTGTTACGGCATATGACATCACAATACACTTTCAGTAACGATATTATTGTTGTGACTGCAAATTTATATGTGTGGTGACAAATACATATCATCACTATAAATACTTATATAAAGCTCGTATATGTTTAGTGACAAGTACATGTCGTCACTGTAAATAATTGTAGTAACGCTCGTATTTTGTCACTATATATGAATATAAGTAAATAAATGTCATCACTATAGTTATATTTATTGACCAGTAAATATCACACATGAATTTTTTTAGTGAAAAATAATTTGGCTACTATTCATTTGTTATAAATCTAATCAATATTTATTTCCTTTTCTCAAGACCTTGCAATAAAACGTCAACTCCCCAACATTATTTTGGTCAAACAGCAAGTCAAAGTTCAAGTCTCAGGTACAGTGAAAATAATGCAATTGCATTAACCATTGGACTCGGTTCATGCTGCTACAATCAACAACCATAGTCTCCCTCATTAAACACTACATCTTAAAATAGTAAAAGATGAAGAGCAACTATATCAATTATGAAAAAGTAATTATATTAACTCAAAAATTCAGTATTTATAAATGAAGAGTAATATCCACTACTTGTAACATAAAGAGTATCCAACTAGTTAATTAATACATAAAACCTAATGTAACATTAGTCATATATGGCCCTGATGATGAAAATGATTGTTGCATATGTGGCCTCCGGTGATGATTAATTTTTAATTACTGCATAAATAAAGAAAGAGACTTATTAGAATATTACACAAATATATAATATATATATATATATATATATATATTATATAATATATAGATATATATATATATATATATATAATATATATATATATATATATATATATATATAATATATATATATATATAATATATATATATTTATATTATATTATATATATATATATATATTATATATTATTAATATAATATATTATTTTATTTATATTAATATATATATATATATATTATATATTTATTTATATAATTATATATTATATTATATAATAAGATATATTATAGATATAATATATAAATATTATATAATATATATATATATATATATATATATATAGATATATATATATTATATATATATATTTGACTACAATCTACTTTGACATATTTAACATCAACAATCTGGACTTACTTCTACTAAAAACATTATTAGTTGCATAAAACATTCATTGCATGACCGCATCTCAGTGTACTGATGACAATAATTTTTTTAAAGAAAGAATATATTGGCAAAGATGCATACTTTAGACGCTACAGATGCTTGCCAACGCTGAATCTCACGCAACGGCTCATCTCTATGTCAAGAACGATAAGCATCCAGGTACATATCAGCTTGGCTATGCTTCATAGAATCAGGTAGCTGCAATAGTAGGTTTAGCTCTAGTTTGCATGTATTTGAAGTAATATAAGAATCACAAAAAATGTTAAGTCAACTTTCTGCAGTATAGATAGGGTTTGGGCTTATTCTATGATGGATCAGTTAAAAGGAAATGACAGTTCCTTGACTAATATACAGGTTGGAAGTACTGAGCAAATATCAAACCAACAGTGTTATTCGCCGGATATTCGAGAGCATGAGGAGACTCTCATGGGCTTGACCCCACTTTGCATACATGTTATAAGGCATCTCAAGCCATGAAAGGCTCCTTCTCAAGACCAAAGGTTTTAACTCAGTAAATAACTTAATAAAGCAGGCATAGAGTCTCTTTGTTTATTTTAACTGACTAAATTTTAAGATTGAAGCGGTTGTTAACAATCCAAAAGCGCAGTAAGGAACTTCTTAACTCCAATTGCCAACTATTCCCAACCTTTATTTCTACTTGTCACGACCCGCACCCATTTTTTTTAAACGGATACGAGACGTGTCCAGACAGCCTACGCCGCAGTGTCGGCGGTTAGAACCTGTCACGGCCATGAAGATCAAAATCACAAACAATGCTCATTCACAACATTAATTTAATTTACAAAGATCACAAGTTTTTATATTTGTAGAAAAATATAAACTTGTACAAATATGGAATGACTACAATTCATCTATCTAGCTGGTCACTAGGCTTTCGTCTGCAAGTACACCCGTCACTCCCAAGCTAAGTGAATCCACGGCTAACCTGAAAATGTTGGTTTCCAGTCAGGAATGGAACGAGCACAATTCACTGAATGCAATTTCAAAAAAGAAGATGACTATAAAAAAGGTTAGACATCAATATGAGTTTTGAAATAAACAAGAAATACAGAAAACCAATAGTAAATAAATAACACAACAGACTTTTCCCCAACTGCTAGAAGTACCTTTGATATGTGATCGGTCTCGGGACAATTATGCGACACTGTCTACTGTCTAAAGTTATACTGTCTACTGTCTAAGTTACACTGTCTACACTGTCTAAGTTATACTGTCTACAGGAAATATTGTAAATAAGAAACACTGTCTACAAAATAATAATCACGATCTATACAATTTAAATGCTGTAATAATCATGGTCTACACTGACTACTTTGCAATAAATAAATCACTGTCTACACTGTCTATAAGAAATAAATAAATTACAATCTACACTGTCTCCAAGAAATAATGAATCACTGTCTACACTGTCTACACTGTCTAAGGTCAGATCACACATCGTTGGTACTTCTCATTCCCGACTCAGCAATTTAATAGAAAATAATCACATAACCAATGGCCAATCAATGAAATATAGTGAAAATCAATATCGAAATGCAGACAATAAACTGTACTCGCCTGTGGTCCTTTGCTGGTGAAACCGACAATCTGAACTACTCAATGTGCCACTATAATCAAACCAGTTACAACAGTCCCCGAAGCTGAAATAGACAATACCAATGATCTCAGATAGTCAAATTAGCTAGGATGCCTATCCTTAAGTCCAATTCTGGACACAGGGGCAAAACAAAAATTTCGGGCAAAAAGTGTCCGTCGTTGTACCCGCTTTGCACCGAAAAGCATGCCAGAGTCAACAGTCTCTAAAGTCGTCAAACTATATGTCTACGAATCCAGTTTTCCGATATGAACCCAACCATATGTCCAAAGTTGGATTCCGGCGGGCGTGCACAAAATCGCCCGTTGAGCGGGACCGTGGGGCCGCAAAACGACGTCGAATTCAACTGTCTCAGAATTGGACCAAACTTGGCATGCAGGACCAGAAAAATGATACGGTCCTGTTGGCGCAAGTTTCGTCTTTATCTGACGAGCGTGGACAAAGTTATGACTGAATTACATTGCACGAATACGGGGCGATTTCGACGGATATGCGTCGAATTCGTCGAGCACACGCGACCAATTTGAATTTTGTCAAAAAGCCCATACGACCATAAAGCCGTTACGCAGCTTTCGATGCGTTCGGTTCGCGACCACGTTGCCGAAATGGCGGGACGCACGTCGTGTGGACATTTTTCAGTATTTTAAAACAGGTTTTCGGAAAATTTCGGGATTTGATTTCTCGACGCTGAGTCGACAAAATCTGATTCTACAAAAAGGGAATCGAAGCCCTATAGGTTGTCTTCAAGTGTCATTAACTAGTTTTTGAAATATCCCACTACTCTGTTCATGAAGTGCCTGTAAACTTGGGTCGATGGACAGTTCTGGGATTTCTAAAAATTGTGTTTTCGACTCAATTTCGTCTCAATTCTATGCGATTATGGACCGATTCAACACGTTGGATATGCTCTTAGATGGTTATATAGGCTTTTCATAGGATCTTTCGAATCGACTTTTGGTCGAGAATTGACGAAGAAAAAGTGAGTTGAATTGTGTACCTAAGTTCGGCATGCTGCTGTTGATGTTTCCTCTTACGCGTATGTGCGCGCGCGCTCCACGTGTTTGCCGGCCGCCGGCGCCCAGGGCGGCGTCCAGTGGTGGCGCGCACATGTCTACAGAGGTAGGCACGGTGGAGGTGGCGGCGTGGGTTGGAGCGGGGTTAGGGTTCGTTCTCGAGAGATTTCTCTCGTTCCTACTGTATATTTATAATCGAACTTGTGGAAGAGAACTCGACCCGGCTGCTCTGTTGCTGGCCGTTGAGTTCAGCTTGGGGGAAAATTAGCTGGGCTGGGGGCCTTTGGGTGGGGCTGCTTATGGGCTCGGTTGGGCCTGTTCATTTCCTTTTCTTTGTTTTCTTCTATTTCCAATATAACCCAATGCATATATATTTACATATAGTCCCATAAATACTTACGTATATATATACGTTTACACATATATACATGTATATTTTATATAAAATATTACTCATACATATATTTATATGTAAATTCACCTGTATATCTTTATATATGTATACTATATATTTACACTACACGTAATTACATAATATATATATCTATATTATATATATATATATATATATATATATATATTATATATATATATATATATATATATCATACACCATACGTAACAATATATTTATATATACAAATACACACATATAAATACCTATGTATACTACACATAAATATATATACACCTATACATATATTAATATTATTTATATAACACACATATTCAATATATATAATATACATACACATGTACATATATATATATAATATTATATATATATATATTTTATATATATATATATCTTATATATATATATCTATAATATATATATATATATATATATATAATCTATATATATATATATGTATGTATGTATACCTAATGTTTATATATATGTATGTACATATAATAATAAATTATGAATATAGCTACAAATCAATTTATGTATACCCTAAGGTTTATACATATTCTATATATATAACTATACTACCAATTCCATACAGGTATACAATATTCTATACATAATCAATAATAAATACTATTATATAATAATATTCTAAACAATAATATTAATAACAATAACGAAATACAAATATCCCATAATTGGCACTGCATCTACTCAAGAGTATGTCTACATGGGATCTTGCATACTCTGGATGCACATGGGCTTGGGCTCAGTTCGGGTCCAGTCCAGACTGGTTTGGCACAACCGGGTCTCCTAACGTCAAATAATATTGAAAATAAATAATTAAACTATTTATAACGGTCATGTCACAACTAGCCGGGTTTTCTAGTTAGAGCATCACTATGGCTTGGCCTTCCTTGGCATGGCTAATACGCTAGTCAAAGCACGCCACTGTACTATCCGTGCCATGAGTTCTAATCACCTTGTACTCCAAATTTAATCATGATTAAAATCATCTACCATAATAATTAACTAAATAATTATTTCTAAAATCTAAATCACCATTTAAATAAAATAAAAATTTTCAAAATTTGGGAAGGGAGGCTACAAATCTACCCACCTTAAAAAATTTCGTCCTCGAATTCTAATCATAAGCATGCCAAAATTTAAAAAATCTACTATACCACAATATCCTCGAATTTTAATTTCTCAGAACTATTTATATCCTCATCCTAGCCATTTCGTAACTACGAATCCTCGAGGACTTCTACCCACCTTTGGTCGCACTACTCCCTCAATCTCCTGTCGCTAAAACTTATACTCTTCCAACTAATTGCTAAAGTTCCTACCAATATACCTATTGTCTATGGCATCTATAATCCTCTCTATCTATCAAACAACCCAAAATTTAACAAACAATCAAATTTACACAAGTAGCTAAGAGATATTGGTAAACTCTAGTAAGCACGACTATTCGTGGCTCCGAAGTAGGGAGGACAGGAAGATAAGGCAGAATAATCGAGGCAACTGTGAAGTTCAAGTGAAGGGGAGGTACCCAATGTTACAGATAGAAAGTGAGTTTATGACCCACTGCCTTATTTGCTAGATGGGGCTACTCTAGTCCAGTCACTTGCTACGTCGAAGAGCCCTTCGTTACTTAGAGTGGCCTATAATCCGTGCAATAGAGAAGTCTCGTTCTCGAATTCTAATTCAAACAAGGTTCCCTAACGGAGCGGAATTTGGGAAATCAAGATTGTGGTCTTAATGGGTTCTCTATTTGGACATCAGTCGTTGGTTGGATGAACATTGGATTTCAATCTATATGGACCAGTCACGATCCTGACGACAAAACTATTTCTATTTAGGTTAGGGTGTCCTAGAATAGGCTTTAACTCAAATGATTGAGCTAGTTGCCAGTCAGGTTGGTTAGCTAAGTTCCTAAAGTCCAAAATGCGCCTTCGGTGACCTTTGTGTTTAAGTAGCACAAGAGGCCCAATTGGATGGCACACTAGTGGCAGGTGCGTAATAGGCTTCGAGTAGGTCACAACCATATATTGGGTCGAAAGATTTGAGTCAAGGTTGAGTCTCTAATTGTAGTCGAAAAGTTTACCGGTACTATGGTAAGGTTATAGCTAGTCCCTTTTAACCTGAAAGTCGTACCCTAAAAATATAATACAAGGGGATAGGTTTGAGTGGGACATGATAACCTAGGTGAAGGTGGGCTCGTCTAGATCTTACATATGTAATTTGTTGGAAGGTACAGCTAGTCTCATGCTCCGAATGTTAATGATACGGCCGGGGACACTAAATAATCTAAATGGAAAGTGGGAGTCTCTGGAGCACTAACAATCATCCTAACGGAAGTTATTCTGATCAATCGATAATTCTCACATATCCCACAAATTTTAGTAGGCTTATAGTCTACCCACCTTAGAGGTTAGGATATGGTGGCAAGGTTTCTGTCACGGGGCTGGCCGATGGTAGCTACACTTGCATATACAACTATTTAGCCATGGGGATACTCTGTATCTATCTATTATGAGGTTTCGTCTTTCCAATCGGTGAAAGGCAAAAGTAATAAAGAGTTCAAGAGAGGTGTCACTGAATACAATTTCGTGATTCAAAGACGAATGTATAATTCAAGAGAAATTGTCGAAGCAGTCGCGGATGAGATCCTAGAGACATCTACATCTCAATCCACGTAGGATAGTTAAATAAAAAGCGAACCAAATGCATCATGGTTGATCAGACCGTAATACAATGATTCTGATTAGACAATATGTTAGCGGGCGTCCCCAATAAACAGATGTCTTGAATCAAGCTCGTTAAAAGAGCTTGCAAAACTAGGCTGTAATAGCAGCATTGGTCAAGATAGTCAAAATGTAAGTAGACGAGATTCTTGGAAGGAGAAAAATAAGAAGTTCGAGTTTTGAGAGGGTCAAATCCTTACCTGGTGCTCTTGCTTATACAGTCAACCTATTACTCCTATCCATAAGGCCTTGGTCGACTAATGGGTTATGGAATTCTAATTCCTATAGTTTGGATAAACCTGTTATTGTCAGTCAATTACCTTGTTAATAGATCACAAGGGCTACGGGTTGGGAGACATGCTACTCGACTTACAGAACTTTCACTAGTATTGGTTTCGAATCTTAGGGTCATAAAGGGCAGTCTTTATTCTCTATAATATCTAAACTTGTAATCACATCTGAATTCATTTCACCGAGAATTATGCCTCACCCGTATACTTGGGCTACGGCAAACCCTGGTTGTCATGATTCAAATATGAGAGGCTATCAGACACTCACTATATTGACGCAAGGTACCTAAGGTTTAAAGAAATCAACGAGAACATAGTTTCTTCTGCATCTTTCATAGACTATGATTCTTCGAAAAGATTTCAATTTTGTGGGTTGTGCCTCGCCAGTGCGCTGCTGGCTGCAGTGAACCCACATCTCTACTCTCAATAATTGACGACAGTGCGCTGCAGTCTAAACTTTATGGGTTTAACTAATATTCCTCTAACCGTAAAATTCATGAGCCTCTACAGATTTAAACAAGTTACTAAAATAAAAGCGTAGGTAATTGTTCTATCAGTCACAAAACTTAAAATAAAAGATTTAATCCTGTGAAAATAACTGAAGATAAAAGAATTACAACATTCTAATATCTATTCCATGTTATTCACACTTTTGAGGAAACTTTGAATCGAAACACTTAGGGTTTATCTATAGATAACATAAAATAATAACTCTTATGGAAAAAATAGGAGCTAAATAGACAATTACCAAGATATGAGGATGATAACTAAGAGGCAAAGAGAAAGAATTAACAATTCATCTAGGTTAGATCATTAATTCTATGAAGCCCTGCCTCACCAAGTGAATAGTCTATCCACATGGAATCATATCGTCATATCAAGAGATAATAGTGTACCTATGGGGATCTAACAAACTATCAAAATTGATGACTCCTTATCTAAATTCCATGGCCCAGACTACCCATCGTAAATTTGTATAAGGGACTCCTAGTCCTAGTCATTCTCATAAATTAAATTAATTTCTAATTCGTGAATGAGCATTTCTAGTCGCAGGCTCACAATAATACGACTAACGTACCATCACGAGTTCGCAAGATTTGCGAAGACAGACCTGCATGGGCCACCACAAAAACTTGTCACGACCCGCACCCATTTTTTTTAAACGGATACGAGACGTGTCCAAGCCAGCCTACGCCGCAGTGTCGGCGGTAGAACGCTGTCACGGCCATGAAGATCAAAATCACAAACAATGCTCATTCACAACATTAATTTAATTTACAAAGATCACAAGTTTTACATTTGTAGAAAAATATAAACTTGTACAAATATGGAATGACTACAATTCATCTATCTAGCTGGTCACTAGGCTTTCGTCTGCAAGTACACCCGTCACTCCCCAAGCTAAGTGAATCCACGGCTAACCTGAAAATGTTGGTTTTCAGTCAGGAATGGAATGAGCACAATTCACTGAATACAATATCAAATAAAGAAGACTATAAAACAAAGGTTAGACATCAATTATGAGTTTTGAAAATAAACAGGAAATACAGAAAACCAATAGTAAATAAATAGACACAACAGACTTTCCCCAACTGCTAGAAGTACCTTTGATATGTGATCGGTCTTGGGACAATTATGCGACACTGTCTACACTGTCTAAAGTTACACTATCTACACTATCTAAGTTACACTGTCTACACTGTCTAAGTTACACTGTCTACAGGAAATATTGCAAATAAGAAACACTGTCTACAAAATAATAATCACGATCTACACAATTTAAATGCAGTAATAATCATGGTCTATACTGTCTACTTTGCAATAAATAAATCACTGTCTACAAGAAATAAATAAATCATTGCCTACACTGTCTACAAGAAATAATGAATCACTGTCTACACTGTCTACACTGTCTAAGGTCAGATCACACATCGTTGGTACTTCTCATTCCCGACTCAACAATTTTAATAGAAAATAATCACATAACCAATGGCCAATCAATGAAATATAGTGAAAATCAATATCGAAATGCAGACAATAAACTGTACTCGCCTGTGGTCCTTTGCTAGTGAAACCGACAATCTAAACTACTCAATGTGCCACTATAGTCAAAACTCGTACAACAGTCCCTGGAAGCTGAAATAGACAATACCAATGATCTCAGAATAGTTAAATTAGCTAGAATTGCCTGTCCTTAAGTCCAATTATGGACACAGGGGCAAAACAGAAATTTTAGGCAAAAACGATGTCCGCCGTTGGACCCGCTTTGCACCGAAAAGCATGCCAGAGTTAACGGTCTCTAAAGTCGTCAAACTACATGTCTACGAATCCAGTTTTCCGATACGAACTCAACCGTATGTCCAAAGTTGGATTCCGGCGGGCCGTGCACAAAATCGCCCGTTGAGCGGGACCGTGGGGCCCGCAAAACGACGTCGAATTCAACTGTCTCAGAATTGGACCAAACTTGGCATGCAGGACCAGAAAAATGATACGGTCCTGTTGGCGCAAGTTTTGTCTCGATCTGACGAGCGTGCACAAAGTTATGACTGAATTTACATTGCACGGATACGGGGCGATTTCGACGGATACGCATCGAATTCGTCGTGCACACGCGACCAATTTGAATTCCGTCAAAGCCCACACGACCATGAAGCCGTTACGCAGCTTTCGATGCGTTCAGTTCGCGACCACGTCGCCCGGAATGGCGGGACGCACGTCGTGTGGACAATTTTTCACTATTTTAAAACAGGTTTTCGGCAAATTTCGGGATTTAATTTCTCGACGCTGAGTCGACAAAATCCGATTCTACAAAAAGGGAATCGAAGCCCTATAGGTTTTCTTCAAGTGTCATTAACTAGTTTTGAAATATCCCACTACTCTGTTCAGGAAGTGCCTGTAAACTTGGGTCGATGGACTGTTCTGGGATTTCTAAAAATTGTGTTTTCGACTCAATTTCGTCTCAATTTCTATGCGATTATGGATCGATTCAACACGAACTAATTGGATATGCTCTTAGATGGTTATATAGTCTTTTCATAGGATCTTTCGAATCGACTTTTGGTCGAGAATTGACGAAGAAAAAGTGAGTTGAATTGTGTACCTAAGTTCGGCCTGCTGCTGTTGATGTTTCCTCTTCACGCGTATGTGCGCGCGCACTGCCAGCGTGTTTGCCGGCCGCCGGAGGCCCAGGGCGGCGTCCAGTGGTGGCGTGCACGTGTCTACAGAGGTAGGGGCGGTGGAGGTGGCGGCGTGTGGGTTGGAGCGGGGTTAGGGTTCGTTCTCGAGAGATTTCTCTCGTTCCTACTGTATATTTATAACCGAACTTGTGGGGAGTGAACTCGACCCGGCTGCTCTGTTGCTGGCCGTTGAGTTCAGCTTGGGGGAAAATTAGCTGGGCTGGGGGCCTTTGGGGTGGGCTGCTTATGGGCTCGGTTGGGCCTGGTTCCTTTCCTTTTCTTTGTTTTCTTCTATTTCCAATATAACCCAATGCATATATATATTTACATGTAGTCCCATAAATACTTACGTATATATACGTTTACACACATATACATGTATATTTTATATAAATATATATACTCGTACATATATTTATATGTAAATTCACCTGTATATCTTTATATATGTATACTATATATTTACACTACACGTAATTACATATAAAAAATATATATATATATATATCTATACATACACATACGTATACAATCTATTTATATATACAAATACACACATATAAATACCTATGTATATCTATATACACATAAATATATATACACCTATACATATATATAATATGTATTTATATATAATCACACATATTCATATATAATAATATACATACACATGTACATATATATATATATATATATATATATATATATATATATATATATATATATATATATATATGTAAATATATATATATATATATATATATATATATATATATATATATATATATATATATATATATGTAAATATATATATATGTAAATATATATATATATATATATATATATATATATATATATATATATATATATATATATATATATGTACATATATTAATAAATTATGAATATACCTACAAATCAATTTATGTATACCCTGAGGTTTTTACATATTCATATATATATAACTATACTACCAATTCCATACAGGTAATACAATATTCTATACATAATCAATAATAAAATTACTATTATATGATAATATTCTAAACAATAATATTAATAACAATAACGAAATACAAATATCCCATAATTGGCACTGCATCTACTCAAGAGTATGTCTACATGGGATCTTGCATACTCTGGATGCCTACATGGGCTTGGGCTCAGTTCGGGTCCAGTCCAGACTGGTTTGGCACAACCGGGTCTCCTAATGTCAAATAATATTGAAAATAAATAATTAAACTATTTATAATGGTCATGTCACAACTTAGCCGGGTTTTTCTAGTTAGAGCATCACTATGGCTTGGCCTTCCTTGGCATGGCTAATACGCTAGTCAAAGCACGCCACTGTACTATCCGTGCCATGATTTCTAATCACCTTGTACTCCAAATTTAATCATGATTAAAATCATCTACCGTAATAATTAACTAAATAATTATTTCTAAAATCTAAATCACCATTTAAATAAAATAAAAATATTTCAAAATTTCGGGAAGGGAGGCTACAAATCTACCCACCTTAAAATAATTTCGTCCTCGAAATTCTAATCGTAAGCATGCCAAAAATTTTAAAAAATCTACTATTACCACAATATCCTCGAATTTTAATTTCTCAGAACTATTTATATCCTCATCCTAGCCATTTCGTAACTACGAATTCTCGAGGACTTCTACCCACCTTTGGTCGCACTACTCCCTCAATCTCCTGTCGCCAAAACTTATACTCTTCCAACTAATTGCTAAAGTTCCTACCAATATACCTATTGTCTATGGCATCTATAATCCTCTTCTATCTATCAAACAACCCAAAATTTAACAAACAATCAAATTTACACAAGTAGCTAAGAGATATTGGTAAACTCTAGTAAGTACGACTATTCGTGGCTTCGAAGTAAGGAGGACAGGAAGATAAGGCAGAATAATCGGGGCAACTGTGAAGTTTCAACTAAAGGGGAGGGTACCCAATGTTACAGATAGAAAGTGAGTTTATGACCCACTGCCTTATTTGCTAGATGGGGCTACTCTAGTCCAGTCACTTGCTACGTCGAAGAGCCCTTCGTTACTTAGAGTGGCCTACAATCCGTGCAATAGAGAAGTCTCGTTCTCGAAATTCTAATTCAAACAAGGTTCCCTAACGGAGCGGAATTTGGGAAATCAAGATTGTGGTCTTAATGGGTTCTCTATTTGGACATCAGTCGTTGGTTGGATGAACATTGGGTTTCAATCTATATGGACCAGTCACGATCCTGATGACAAAACTATTTCTATTTAGGTTAGGGTGTCCTAGAATAGGCTTTAACTCAAATGATTGAGCTAGTTGCCAGTCAGGTTGGTTAGCTAAGTTTCTAAAGTCCAAAATGCGCCTTCGGTGACCTTTGTGTTTAAGTAGCACAAGAGGCCTCAATTGGATGGCACACTAGTGGCAGGTGCGTAATAGGCTTCGAGTAGGTCACAACCATATATTGGGTCGAATGATTTGAGTCAAGGTTGAGTCTCTAATTGTAGTCGAAAAGTTTACCGGTACTATGGTAAGGTTATAGCTAGTCCCTTTTAACCTGAAAGTTGTACCCTAAAAATATAGTACAAGGGGACGGGTTTGAGTGGGACATGATATAGCTAGGTGAAGGTGGGCTCGTCTAGATCTTACATATGTAATTTGTTGGAAGGTAACAGCTAGTCTCATGCTCCGAATGTTAATGATACGGTCGGGGACACTAAATGATCTAAATGGAAAGTGGGAGTCTCTGGAGCACTAACAATCATCCTAACAGAAGTTATTCCGATCAATCGATAATTCTCACATATACCACAATTTTAGTAGGCTTATAGTCTACCCACCTTAGAGGTTAGGATATGGTGGCATGGTTCCTGTCACGGGGCTGGCTGATGGTAGCTACACTTGCATATACAACTATCTTAGCCATGGGGATACTCTGTATCTATCTATTACGAGCTTTCGTCTTTCCAATCGGTGAAAGGCAAAAGTAATAAAGAGTTCAAGAGAGGTGTCACTGAATACAATTTTGCGATTCAAAGACGAATGTATAATTCAAGAGGAACTGTCGAAGCAGTCGCGGATGTGATCCTAGAGACATCTACATCTCAATCCATGTAGGATAGTTAAATAAAAAGCGAACCAAATGCATCATAGTTGATCAGACCGTAATACAATGATTCTGATTAGACAATATGTTAGCGGGCGTCCCCAATAAACAGATGTCTTGAATCAAGCTCGTTAAAAGAGTAAGCTTGCAAAACTAGGCTGTAATAGCAGCATTTGTCAAGATAGTCAAAATGTAAGTAGACGAGATTCTTGGAAGGAGGAAAATAAGAAGTTCGAGTTTTGAGAGGGTCAAATCCTTACCTGGTGCTCTTGCTTATACAGTCAACCTATTATCTTCTATCCATAAGGCCTTGGTCGACTAATGGGTTATGGAATTCTAATTCCTATAGTTTGGATAAACCTGTTATTGTTAGTCAATTACCTTGTTAATAGATCACAAGGGCTACGGGTTGGGAGACATGCTACTCGACTTACAGAATTTTTACTAGTATTGGTTTCGGATCTTAGGGTTATACAGGGCAGTCTTTATTCTCTATAATATCCTAAACTTGTAATCACATCTGAATTCATTTCACCGAGAATTACGCCTCACCCGTATACTCGGGCTACGACAAACCCTTGGTTTCATGATTCAAATATGATAGGCTATCAGACACTCTACATATATTGACGCAAGGGTACCTAAGGTTTAAAGAAATCAACGAGAACATAGTTTCTGCAATCTTTCATAGACTATGATTCTTCGAAAAGATTTCAATTCTGTGGGTTGTGCCTCGCCAGTGCGCTGCTGGCTGCAGTGAACACACATTCTCCACTCTCAATAATTGACGACAATACGCTGCAGTCTAAACTTTATGGTTTAACTAATATTCCTCTAACCGTAAAAATTAATGAGCCTCTACAGATTCAAACAAGTTGACTAAAATAAAAGCGTAGGTAATTGTTCTATCGGTCACAAAACTTAAAATAAAAGATTTAATCCTGGTGAAAATAACTGAAGATAAAAGAATTACAACATTCTAATATCTATTCCATGTGTATTCACACTTTTGAGGAAAACTTTGAATCGAAACTAACTTAGGGTTTATCTATAGATAACATAAAAATAATAACTCTTATGGCAAAAATAGGAACTAAATAGATAATTTGACCAAGATATGAGGATGATAACTAAGAGGCAAAGAGAAAGAATTAACAATTCATCTAGGTTAGATCATTAATTCTATGAAGTCCTGTCTCACCAAGTGAATAGTCTATCCACATGGAATCACATCGTCATATCAAGAGATAATAGTGTACCTATGGAGATCTAACAAACTATCAAAATTGATGACTCCTTATCTAAATTCCATGGCCCAGACTACCCATCGTAAATTTGTCTAAGGGACTCCTAGTCCTAGTCATTCTCGTAAATTAAATTAATTTCTAATTCGTGAATGAGCATTTCTAGTCGCAGGCTCGCAATAATACGACTAACGTACCATCACGAGTTCGCAAGATTTGCAAAGACAGACCTGCATGGGCTACCATAAAAACTTGTCACGACCCGCACCCATTTTTTTTTAAACGGATACGAGACGTGTCCAAGCCAGCCTACGCCGCAGTGTCGGCGGTAGAACGCTGTCACGGTCATGAAGATCAAAATCACAAACAATGCTCATTCACAACATTAATTTAATTTACAAAGATCACAAGTTTTATATTTGTAGAAAAATATAAACTTGTACAAATATAGAATGACTACAATTCATCTATCTAGCTGGTCACTAGGCTTTCGTCTGCAAGTACACCCGTCACTCCCCAAGCTAAGTGAATCCACGGCTAACCTGAAAATGTTGGTTTCCAGTCAGGAATGGAACGAGCACAATTCACTGAATGCAATTTCAAATAAAGAAGATGACTATAAAACAAAGGTTCGACATCAATTATGAGTTTTGAAAATAAACAGGAAATACAGAAAACCAATAGTAAATAAATAGACACAACAGACTTTCCCCAACTGCTAGAAGTACCTTTGATATGTGATCGGTCTCAGAACAATTATGCGACACTGTCTACACTGTCTAAAGTTACACTATCTACACTGTCTAAGTTATACTGTCTACACTGTCTAAGTTACACTGTCTACAGGAAATATTGTAAATAAGAAACACTGTCTATAAAATAATAATCACGATCTACACAATTTAAATGCAGTAATAATCATGGTCTACACTGTCTACTTTGCAATAAATAAATTACTGTCTACACTGTCTACAAGAAATAAATAAATCACTGTCTACACTGTCTACAAGAAATAATGAATCACTGTCTACAATGTCTACACTATCTAAGGTCAGATCACACATCGTTGGTACTTTTCATTCCCGACTCAACAATTTTAATAGAAAATAATCACATAACCAATGGCCAATCAATGAAATATAGTGAAAATTAATATCAAAATGCAGACAATAAACTGTACTCGCCTGTGGTCCTTTGCTAGAAAAACCGACAATCTGAACTACTCAATGTGCCACTATAGTCAAAACCCGTACAACAATCCCCGAAAGCTGAAATAGACAATACCAATGATCTCAGAATAGTCAAATTAGCTAGGATTGCCTGTCCTCAAGTCCAATTCTGGACACAGGGGCAAAACAGAAATTTCGGGCAAAAACGATATCCGCCGTTGGACCCGCTTTGCGCCGAAAAACGTGCCAGAGTCAACGGTCTCTAAAGTCGTCAAACTACATGTCTACGAATCCAGTTTTTTGATACGAACCCAACCGTATGTCCAAAGTTGGATTCCGGCGGACCATGCACAAAATCGCCCGTTGAGCGGGACCGTAGGGCCCGTAAAACGACGTCGAATTCAACTGTCTCAGAATTGGACCAAACTTGGCATGCAGGACCAGAAAAATGATACGGTCCTGTTGGCGCAAGTTTCGTCTCGATCTGACGAGTGTGCACAAAGTTATGACTGAATTTACATTGCACAAATACGGGGCAATTTTGACGGATACGCGTCAAATTCGTCGCGCACATGCGACCAATTTGAATTCCGTCAAAGCCCACACGACCATGAAGCCGTTACGCAGCTTTCGATGCATTCGGTTCGCGACCACGTCGCCCAGAATGGCGGGACGCACGTCGTGTGGACAATTTTTCAGTATTTTAAAACAGGTTTTTGGCAAATTTCGGGATTTGATTTCTCGACGCTGAGTCGACGAAATCCGATTCTATAAAAAGGGAATCGAAGCCCTATAGGTTGTCTTCAAGTGTCATTAACTAGTTTTTGAAATATCCCACTACTCTGTTCAGGAAGTACCTGTAAACTTGGGTCGATGGACTGTTGTGGGGTTTCTAAAAATTATGTTTTTGACTCAATTTTGTCTCAATTTCTATGCGATTATGGATCGATTCAACACGAACTAATTAGATATGCTCTTAGATGGTTATATAGGCTTTTCATAGGATCTTTTGAATCGACTTTTGGTCGAGAATTGACGAAGAAAAAGTGAGTTGAATTGTGTACCTAAGTTCGGCCTGCTGCTGTTGATGTTTCCTCTTCACGCGTATGTGCGTGCGTGCTGCCAGCGTGTTTGCCGGCCGCCGGCGGCCCAGGGCGGCGTCCAGTGGTGGCGCGTACGTGTCTACAGAGGTAGGCGCGGTGGAGGTGGCGGCGTGTGGGTTGGAGCGGGGTTAGGGTTCGTTCTCGAGAGATTTCTCTCGTTCCTACTGTATATTTATAACCGAACTTGTGGGGAGAGAACTCGACCCGGCTGCTCTGTTGCTGGCCGTTGAGTTCAGCTTGGAGGAAAATTAGCTGGGCTGGGGGCCTTTGGGGTGGGCTGCTTATGGGCTCGGTTGGGCCTGGTTCATTTCCTTTTCTTTGTTTTCTTCTATTTCCAATATAACCCAATGCATATATATATTTACATGTAGTCCCATAAATACTTACGTATATATATACGTTTACACACATATACATGTATATTTTAAGCTAATAGATGTTATATGTGTACGTACTTTGACCTTCTTTGGATATTGGATCAGACCACTGTAATTCTCGTTCTTTTTCTTTCTTGGTATATTGTTTAAGCCAAATCTCATCCGGTGGTGGCTTTTCACCAGTGATCGGATCTCTCTGCCACAATCCAAGATATTTAAAAGTTCAACTAGATAAAATGACTAAAAATTTGACAAAATGGAAAAATGTATTTACCATTTACTCCTCCACTTTAGCAAAAGATCTAGTACCACAAGTATGTTTGGTTACAAGCTTAGGTCTATTTGCTACATTTCTTGTACTAATTTTCTGCAAATAATTAATGTTGTATGGACAATAAGAAAAAGGCAATACGAAATATTAAAACTGCAACTCAATTTTAAAACAACAATTATATAGTGCTAAATATGTATCAGTAACAGTAATGAGTAAGAATATGCATTTTAAAAAAGTTAGACATTTCCAATACATACCTAAAAATCATCTGAGCTGAAGTACTCTATCAAAAGCTTCCAATCATCAATCTTTACATCCTTAGGAACATTTTCTAGCCTTTCTTCATCTATTTGAAACCTCTTATAAGTCTCATGTAATCTATGCTTCCAAATTCTATACAAGCGTCGCATAGTATCTATAGCAAATGCTTGAAATCTGTGTTGCTTGCATTCTGCAACTACGAACTTCTCCTAATATAAGGCAAAAAAATAGAAAAATTCACTAAGTAGTTTATATTTCTAAACATTAACGCAAATACATATATAGATACAATATATTATCTTCACTTTGGTCCACATTTGTTCCCTTACAGTACCTACAATTTCCTCCCACTTGGCATCTACTAATTTTCCCTCTTTCTCCACAAACAAAGGAGCCATACTTCTAACTACATACCTACAAAAATTGACTACATCTCTTGAATTGTTACCAACAGCTCTTTGAATATCATCAGACATAACAATTTCTAGTTTTCCAGCTTTGGTTTCAAGTCTAAATTCAAACCTTTGTATTTTTCTCTTACAGCTTTTCGGATGTTATTGCTGGATGTTGTATAGATCAATACATGAAAATAATTAGCGTATTGAAACATATATATAAATTTCAAAAGTACTTTCTTAAATACCAACACTAGAATGAGGGCTTTGTATTGGCTCGGGTTCTCTGTTTGGCAATAATGGATGTTGGACTAATTGATCCTCAACTCTTCTATTTTCATAATTGCTTGGCTCAGGGTCTCTCCTTTGTTGTGTTTGCGAATGTATATTTGTAGGTTCTGTGTTACGATAAGGAGATGTGCATTCCTCTGAAAAATAATTATATGCTTAGAAAAAAGAAATCTAAAATCCATAACAAAAGAACTATGAAATTCATAAATCTTATACCATTTCGTCCACCTCGTGTAATTCCTCCAGCTCGTCCACGTCCTCGACAATGAACCATTATCTGTTTAAAAAAAATTAAGCAGCAACGAAAGAACTACAAAATCTAGCTCATCCACATCGTAGATTTCTAAATGTTAAAAATTATACAAACATCACAATGTTAAAATGCTGCAACAGTTACAAACAACAGTGATACAAATCAGAAAGCTCATTAGCTTACAACAGATAACAAAAGAATGTCCTATCAGAGTAACTACATGACAAAAGCCTCACTTGGATGAATATCCATAAAGAAAAGTATTAAATAAGAGAACAAATTTTCACACAGATATTAAAGGCTCATCCACATCATGAATTTCTTCTAAATGTTAAAAATTACACTAACATAATAATGTTAAAATGTTGTAACAGTTATAAATAGGTTCTCCATTTCAGACAAGTGAACAAGTTTTAAAACAATTTAGTAATGACAACTTACTCTTCATATCTTAGCTACTATAGTAGACAATTTATCTGTGATGTAAATTTGTTATCTTCATCTTGTTAGGATGTTGTACAAGACTTCAAATCCAGACCTTTATCCAAAGACCTACGTGCTTTTTACAGAAGGTTCTGTTCCTAAAGAGTGTGACTCTACTATCCACTTGTTTATTATTGAATATATTTGTCACAATGTTTCTAGTTACTTGCTGTGCATATAATTTTGGTAGGCATTATTTTTTCGACTTTGCACTTATTTGCACGAATTTGATTTTTCTTTAGAAATTAGATGTATTGTAACTACCACTTTTCTAAAATGAGGGTAATTTTGAACTTTCGTAAAATTGATTATTTAATAATAAGTTTAAATTATATTATTGATTTATTAGTAAATTTTGATTATTTTAATATCATTAAATTAGTGTTATATGATTTTATTTTTTAGTTAGTGTAATCTTAGAGCTGCTTAGCCTAGAGAATAACTATGACCATGGAGGCCTAATCCATGTGATTATATTAGCTAATTACCACTTTTTAGGCTAAGGATATTTTGGTCATTTTTTGACTTTTGAATTATTTAGGATTTTGATTAATTGGTAAATTTTAGATTATTTTAATAATATTTAAATTGATGTATTATGACTTTTGTCATTTTTCATATTTTAATATTTTGGGAATTTTTATACTTTAATATTGATTTTACGGGATTTGTTTAGTCGGGTTTGAGTTTCGTTTCGACTTGTATTAGTGATCCAGGTAGCTTAGACTCTAGACGGGACCCCAAGATTAGTTAGCCATGCCCCACAAACCCTACTAATTAAGTTAGTAAGTTTAGACTATTTCCACTTGTTAGATTGGTTAAGTTAGAGGCTTAAATTTAATCCTTTTGATCCCAAACTTGAACCTAACTTAAAATTAACCAAGAGGACAAGTTGAGGCCTTATTGGGCTTTCCCCAGGCCCAAATAGGGTTTAATGGCAGCCACTATAGGTAGGTTAGCCTCCATTCCTTTCGTTTCATTCCATCTTGCCTCTTTTCCTTCACAAAGTGTTCTTCCCCAAATTAGAGAGCTTCCCTCTTTGATTTGTTCTCCAAATATTCCTCCACCAAAACTTTCATCCAACCTTCTCATACTATCAAGGGAGGGTGCTAGCAAAGATTTGAATCAAAGTACAAGGAGGAGTGTCCATTTTGGAAAGATCTTCATATCGGAGCCGTATCCTTGAGAGTATCATTGGGATCCCACTCCCAATAGGTAAAACCAAGCAAATTAATTTTTTATACATATTAGTTAGTTTTGAATCCATAGGATCCACCCCCATGCATGTACCCCCCTTTAGATTCAAGTTTGAGGCTATTTGGAGCTCTCTAAAGTAAGTTAGAATTGTGTCTTGTGTCCTACTTATTAGATCTCAAATTAGGATACCTACTGTGTTTGATTTAATGTCTAATAGGTTTAATTGTATTTTAATTTCAGTTTTAGACATGTTAGAGGATGGATTGATGTTAGCTAGGATGGTTAGAATGAGTTTTATTTGGATATCCATGGTTAGATCTAAGTGGTTTAGTCTACATGTCATATTTTTAACCTCAACTTGTCATTTTAGTGTTTCTTTATATAATAAACTGCTTTGTATATATATAATATGTATATTAGATATATTTCATATATTTAGATGTACGTGGATATGTTGTTAGTGGTGTGCTTGTGTTAGAGGAGAGGGGAGTGTGGTTTGATGTGTGTCTTGAGTGGTGTGCAGAGTGAGATGTGTTTCTTTTGTCCAAACAACCCAAATTTTGTCATAATATTCATTCACGTTTTTAGTAGCCATAGCAACTTAGAAATGTCATAACATTTAGCTTAGTATTCCGATTAATCTTCCGTTTTTTTAAAGGACCCATATCGAAGTTAGCTTTCCAAATATATATATATATTAATAGGTAAAATACATTCTAGAACTTTCTGTAAACTGATTGAGTGTCAGCTGTCCGAAAGACGAACGCGTTTCGGCGTTTTTACGATTCCGGGAGCTTTCGGACACGAAAGTGTGATCCGTTTGATGTTTTGGAAAGCTAACACAAAGGGCTACGACATACTTTAATCATAGAATTTAGTGAAGGCCCAATTGGTTTAGTATTTTTTTTAAGTAGAAGAGTGACTATACGACATAGGCATTTTGTGTAACCTATGAGCCTGTGTAGTATGGATATTAAATAAATGTAGAGTATGTAATGCATGATATGTCAGATGAGTGAAATGATATATATATATATATATATATATATATATATATATATATATATATATAAAATATATATATATATATATATATATATATATATATATATATATATATATATGATATCTATCCTCTTTACATTAATGTATATATATGGTTGAATGCAAGCATGTAGGAATGCAATCAATATAATGTATGTAAGTAATGCATAAATGCATGAATGAAAGAATGATATACAATATATGCATGAAAGTATATAATGAATGCTAGATATGAATGCAAGGTATACAGGTAATGATATATATGAATGCATAATGTATACATAATGTAATGCAATATATAAGCAATATATAATGATAGCATGTATGGTAATGTAGAATATATGATACAAGTATATATATGTCCACTCTTTTCCTTTTCCTTACATTTTTCCTTCCCTTTTCTTTCCTTTTTAATTTTCTCCCTTTTTTCCTCTTCTATTTTTTCATGTTGTATATAATGTATAGATGCATATAAGTATGTAATATGCATGAATGACATGTATGTAATAAAAATAAGTATATGTATGCAACTTAATGATATGTGAATGAATATAATGCATGAACTGAAGTATGCATTTATATGGGATATGAATGAATGATATGCAAGTATCTATGTTTGCAATAATGAATGTAATGAATATTCATGTATGTATTGTACATATATTGTATATAGGCCTAGAGTGGTTTACCCTACATGACTTGTTGGTTAGACTTGTAGTTTGACTAGAGTGTTGACCAGAGTTGACTTAGATTGACTTACTTTGACCTTGTTTAACTTAGATTGACTTAAACTGACATATTGTGACTTAGTTTGGCTTGGTGTAACTTAGTATGACTGAGTTTGACCTAAATTGTATAACATATACTAGAAATTATGCCATACACTGTTAAATCCTAATTAACTCATGATATCTCATCTTTAGGTTTGTGATTTCATTCTGAGCCAGATTACACAGTTGACATATTTCCATCAGATCTCAGGCGAGTACATTCTCTGATTGTATTTCTGTTTTATGATATCATCTATGTTTCTTGTATTTAGAGTAGATATCCTTGTTCTTTTGTCACATTGTTTACACGGATTGGTATTTGCCTGGATCCCGTCATGAGAAGTTATTTATTGTATTCCTTGGTATATCATGTGCAAGTTTTTCCTGTGTATTGTATAGACACGATTCCTGCGAAGGCTCGCTACCTCCTCGAAGAATTATGTGCCATGACAGGTCATTACTGGATCCACTTTACTGGTCGGGGATGGGGGTACTTAGTGTAGATATGTGATCATTTTTTCTCCTGTGATTCATGTTCTCGGAGAGTGTTAGTCATATACTTTACGTATGACTGGCCAGGCCCTTTTTCTCTTGTGCAACCCAAGCCGATCACATGTTGAAACTAATACTAAACTCACAAAGATAGTAGTTCCTGATTCTTTTACATGATATACAATGTTCTCCTGCTCTTACATTCATTTACAGTCTTGATATGCCTCACTATGATTTATGTACTCATTACTTTACCTTGTAGATTCTCTCTATTTACTGCTACATTTTCCATATCGTCTAACTAGAACTGTTATTGAAGATTTGTGCTCATTCCATCCTGACTGGATATGTTGACAAAATTTTACAGATTATGGCGAGGACGAGTGTCCTACCTACTACGGTCCTCATGACGTAGTTGGCCTAGACTTAGAGACCTTAGTTCAGTAGGGGTTAGCTCCCGCCGATGAGGCATTAGTGTAGCTTAGCTAGATTGGTTTGGTACTGGACTTTGTCTCCAGATTACATTTTGGCATGTTATTAGTATTTATATTAGAGATTGTTGACTCTAGACTTGTATTATTTCTGTGTCGAATATTCTGGTTGATAATTTTATATCTTGTTGTCTATATCTTTCGGTATCATCTATCTTTCTTAGAGTTTGTGATTGAGTATATTATATTGTCATTGCTTGTCCTCCATTCGGAGTTGACCGTTCTCGACAGGTTTTGATATTATAACTTTTGTTAGATAGTAGACCTAGACAGCGTTCTACGCCATTTCTGCGGCATAGGCTGGGACGTTGTCTCACACTCGTGCCCTTACTCCGGGTACGGGTCGTGACATGTATTCTCCGTTTTATTATGTAGTCTTTCCTCGCACATGCTCTCTTTCCGTTCAAAAGTTCTCATGCAGATTTAACTGTTCAGAAATCCATTTTCCTGGTTCCAAACTTGTACGGGAAAAGGGGGGCGGATGACATAAGCAAATTGGTAGGGACTTTTTGTTCAACAAGCTCGAACAATGACGAGTCAGTTTCTTGATACTAGGACACTCCTACAGACGAAACATTTGTACTTCACCACTTCATGATGCTATATACTAAGTGACTATTGTACTACATCTGGTAACAATTCCATTTTGAATCATTGATATCACGAAAAGGCCCACATCGGTCAGGTTGGGCTGCATAAAGAAGGTTGCTTTCAGAGAATATCTCACTTCCAATCTGGATTGATATAGCTCTTAGATATGAATGTTGGTCTAAAAATAAATTTTCGAAGGAGGATACTTAGGAGAGTTCTAGTGGTTATACCTGTGTAGCAAAGTATATATTTTTAGTTTGATCCTTTGCAATATTCAGCAAGTTGGCTAGTGCTACAAGGAAAGTCAGGTGACTATATCACCGTTTTTCGTGTTATTAATGGAGATAACATAGTTAAAAACTACACTAACATCACAATGTTAAAATGTTGCAACAGTTACAAACAGCAGTGATACAAATCAGAAAGCTCGTTAGCTTGCAACAGATAACAAAAGAATGGACTATCAGAGTAAATACATGACAAAAGCCTCACTTGGATGAATATCCATAAAGAAAAGTATTAAATAAGAGCACAAATTTTCACACAGATATTAAAGGCTCATCCACATCGTGGATTTCTAAATGTTAAAAATTATACTAACATCAGAATATTAAAATGCTGCAACAGTTACAAACAAAAGTGATACAAATCAGAAAAGATGTTAAAGGCTCACAATGTTAGAATGCTGCAACAGTTACACTTACATCACAATGTTAACGGCTCATTAGCTTACAGTATCAAAAAGATGGCCTATCAGAGTTTCAATATGACAAAAGCTCATTAGCTTACAGTTTGAATTATCTACATATATTGAAGGTGGCCTATCAGAGTTCCTGGAAGTTTGAATTCACACGTCTCATCTACAGATATTTAATTCTCTACAGTTTTAATTATTTATATATATAATTTGAGCATTAAAACAATTGGGCATATATCTTGCATTGATAATATTTGGTTTTCAGTATCTCATGAAGGCCTTATGCTAATTAATATACTGATACTAGATCTAGTAGTAGTATGTAGTAACATATAAATTAATCTACCAATACTAGGCTGCATCACCTGCCTCTTTGTTTATATCTAGACTACATGCTACTTGTTTAGTATTTGTACAGTTTTTATAACATTGCTACTGGAATTACTTCCGTTTTGTTTCAGTAAGCATGAATTATATACCACCTCTCGTTGCTGCCTTTTAAGTTCTTCTCTCTCGCGTCTCAACTACTTAGGATCCCCCTTTTCACTGTGACTCAATTGACATCAAGCCGTCATTTCAAATGGAGAATCAGAGCAGTAACCATAAGAAAACTATCGAAGGTAAGCCTAGCAACTCCAGTAACCAATTCAACCTGGTCAAGAAGTGTCTTCTTACGGGCTTTAAGGATTGTATCAGCAAAGCGACTCCTCAATAAAGCTGCACGGTAAAGCTTGTCCGGGGAGACCTGCCTCTCAGATGGAGCATTCTTTCCTAAAATTTTAACAGGAAAAAGATGAGCTGATCCGTGCAAATTTAATGCTCAGGATCCTTGGAGCCTTACAGATTTCTTCTCAGAAACTCGTGCTTACCCTCTTACTGGGCATCTGCCTCAACAGAAACAGGTTTAGGATGTGCACCCTGTTATTGTTTATGCACCTTGGAAGTAGTTCAGTAAGCATGGACTACTTCCATTTAGTTCTAGGTATATATTGTGTAAGGTAGATTGGAACACATTCCTGAAATTTAAGTGTCCTCAGTTGGGCAGGCTCAAAATCTATGGAAGAAACAAGTTGCTTTATTTTATCACTTAGTATGTGATGAAGGGACAAGTTAACTGATAGTTTTTCAGATATCTAGAGAGGAACAAAGTTTACTGACTGTAAGAGTACCAAGTGACATGAGGAACAAAGTTTATTGATTTTATATTTTAAATTCCCTACAGATATTAAAAACTTTTACCTGGAGGTTATTGGACCATACACTACCTGTGACTGCATCAATTTTCCCTCTTTGAACCAAACAAATTATTGGAACAGACACTAAACTATTGATTTTACATTTTAAATTCTCTACAGATATTTAAAACTTTTACCTGGAAGTTATTGGACCATACACTACCTGTGACTGCATCAATTTTTCCTCATTGTTTGTATGTCTATTTCTACATCCGTATAGCCATTTTCGAATTAATATGCTGATACCAGCATAATATCCTTTGTAAAAAATTGGGAACTGCATCATACACACATGAATAGCATATTTGACAATCATAGGAAATGTACATTCAAATTCTCTCCAAATCTTTAATGTAGTACTAATAACAGCCTATAAATCATAATAAATAACAAAATTACTCATAGATAACAAAATAAATAACTGGAATTCTGAACATCATAATAAACAACAAAATTACTCATCAGAGTTAAACTCGTCATCAAAATCACTATCAAATCCATCATCATCAAGGTGATCCTCTAAATTGTCATCAATGAACTCCTCGGATCCATCCCTTATAGAGGCATTCGACTCTATATTGACATAAAAACTTTTAGGCTCAACATCATCTCTAGAAAGGATAGGATTAATGTCTTTAGGTTCAGTAGGATGCACGTTTTGCTCAAATGTTTGTTGTTGGTAAGCATCTTCTTCTTCTGATGAATCGTCATTATCAGTTGAATTTTCTTCCTTCTCAAGTGACGATGGCATATTGTAAAGATCACGAGGAGTGGTTTTAGCCACAACAAGCCAGTCATTAGCAACATTGTCTTCGATTTATAAGACTTGTTCAGCTTGAGAGCCTAATACAAAAGGCTCATTACTGTTTAAAGACCCATGCACATTGACACTTGTGTAGCCATATTTATCAATCTTATATCCTCTTCCAAGTCATCCAACATCCCACCAACGAAACCTAAAGAGAAACACTTAACGGCCTCCTATATAAGATAGTTCAAAAATATCGTGTAAAATGCCATAATACACTTTTTCTGGGGAAGAATCATCTCCTTTCACTAAAACTCCACTATTCTGACTTGTTCTCTCCATGGCATAATCTTTCGTATGAAATCGAAAACCATTGACAATATATATGGTATATCGATGAGTCATTCTTCAAGGACTAGTTGCTAAACCAAGGAGCTCGTCTGTTGCATGTCCATCTGCATGTAGCTTTGATACCTATTAGCATAAAAAGTGGTTGAATTAATAGATGGCTACAACTCAGAGAAGTTTGCTACATATAGTTGATAACAAAATATACTTACACGGTGATAGAACCAAATATGAAACTCTTTGTTAAGCCTCTCCAATACATTTCTTGAGCTATTTATTAAAATTTCAGTTTTATGCTCCCTGAAAATGAACAAATTGTTTAGTCGCCAAATCCTTGGACCGTTAACTAGAATTGAAAGTTGTTCAATAACTTACTTAATAAAAGGCCAAACTTCATCACAATTTTGTAGCAAATACATACGAGCTTGGTCATATTCTTCAAAACTTAACACGTACAAGATGTAAGCTCCTTTTGGACAACCGAATTTTCCAAAAACTGACAGCCCATGATTCGAGACACGACCATCATCATTTCATGGTACCTTATTCAATTTTGTCACTATACTATTAAGGTACATTGCACAAAATATAGAGCACTCGTCCAATATGTATCCTTCAGCAATTGATCCTTCCGAACGAGCTTTATTGCGGACATTTCTTAAGTGTACATAGATACCTATACAAAATAAATATATTTATAATTCAAAGAAAAAACCAATAAAATTTAAAAATAATATAATATCTGCAAGGGTTACCTTTCAATTGGATACATCCATCTATAAGGCACAGGTCCAGCAATTTTAGCTTCACTTGCCAAATGGATTGGCAAGTGGATCATCACGTCAAAAAAGGCTGGTAGAAATATTGTTTCCAACTTGCATAGTGTTATAGGAATCTCCTCTTCAAGTTGCTCTAGATCAAAAAGTCATAATGACTTTGAACATAAGTTCTTAAAAAAGTTACTTAGCTCAATCAATGGCTCACACACCTCTTTTGGCAGTAACCCCCTGATAGCAAGTGGAAGTATTCGCTGAAAAAATATATGGTGGTCATGACACTTCAAACCATGAATTTTCTTCTCACCAACATGGACACATCTTGATATGTTTAATGAGAAACCATCAGAAACTCTTATGGCTGCCAAAAAGTTACAAAATTTAATCTTTGCACTTGGAGGTAAGACATAGCAAGCTGTTGGCAATATTATCTTATTACCTTCAACACGAGGATGGAGAGCTTCTCTAATACCCATGTCCACTAAATCATAACGGCTCTTAATTGTGTCTTTTGTCTTTCCTGCCATGTTCATTATAGTTCCAAGAACATTATCTGAAACATTACGTTCAATATGCATAACGTCCAGATTATGACGCAATTTAAGAGTTTTCCAATAAGGAAGGTGGAAAAATGCTCTTCTTTCTCCAATTGTAGACATTAGAATCAGTGCGCTTCCTTTTTCGACCTTTACCAAATATAATGCCTTTAAAGAAGCATAATGGATCTAATACTCCATTTCCTGTTAACATTTGAGGTGCAAGTCGATCCTCAATTTCTCCATTGAATGAGCGCCTATTACGTCTCCAAGGATGATTTATTGGCAAGAAACGACGGTAGCCCATGTAACACAGCTTGTTTCTGATTGAAAAAGAGTTGGTGTCTTTATGACAACATGGACAAGCTAGTTTTGCTTTAGTCACCCATCCAGATAAGTTACCATATGCTGGAAAATCATTAATGGTCCATAATACGGCAACATGTAATTGAAAATTTTGTTGTGAATATGCATCATATGTATGAACCCCAACCTCCCAAAGCTCATGTAACTCTTTGATCAAAGGTTGTAAGTACACGTCAATGTCATTTTCAGGACATTTATGTCCCGGAATAAGAAATGTTATCATGAAGTAAGGTTGCTTCATGCATAACCAAGGAGGTAAGTTATACGGCACTAGTACAACTGGCCAAATGCTATATGAAGTGCTCATATTTCCATAAGGTTTAAAGCCATCACTTGATAAACCAAGTCGTACATTCCTTGGATCGTTAGAAAAAGACTTGTGATGCTCATCAAATGATTTCCAAGCCACAGAATATGCTTGATGTCTTAATATCCCATCATCAGCTCGCCTCTGATCATGCCATCTCATGTCCTTGGTAGTATTTTTTTTACATAAACAACTTCTGCAAACTTTCTTTAAGTGGAAAATAACGCAAAATCTTATGAGGGATTTTATGCTTACGACGAAGTACCTTCCATCGAGATAAACCACAAACTGGGCAACATTGTGCATCATTATGTTCTTCCCAGTGCAGTACACAATCATTCTTACAACCATCAATTTTTTCATAATCAAGACATAAATCACGAATGATGGTGCGAGCCTCATAATAACAATTTGGAACCTAAGCATTACTAGCAAGAATCTCCTTGTAAAACTCTAACATAGCATCTGCTGCATTATCTGTCAAATTGTGAAAAGTCTTTAAGTTTAGAAATTTCACAATAAAAGACAGTTTGGAGACTAGAGTTCGGATAAAGTTTTACAGTAGCATCTTTTAGTAGCTTGTAAAACTTACTAGCCTCATCATTTGGGGTTTCACCAAACATTTCTTCATGTGTTTGAGAAGAATTCACATTCTCAAAGGCATAAGCATCATGAACTAGCCTAATTAAGTCATCAACATCATCCATTTGGACTTCATCATTCAAATGCTCATCACAGTTAACATTAGAAGTTTTTTGTTGTGCCCCTTAATTTTTCTCCATGAAGAATCCATGTTGTGTAACTCTTATTAAATCCATTTTTTAACAAGTGCAACCTACCTTCAACTGTAGGTTTGAATTCGGTGTTCCTACATTTATTTCAAGGACACCTAATTCTTCCATTAAATTCCTCCTGACTAGATGCTAAGTTGATAAATGCATCAATCGCTTCTCTATATTCAGTACTCATTCTGTTGCTACTTTTTATCCACTCTCTGTTCATCATCGTTCCTCTGTATTTTCATAATAAAAGACAACATAAGTAAATCACAAACTTCAAAAAAGGCCAAATGTTGCGTCAAAGTTGATCTCATGAAAGACTGATATAATAAATAGAGAGATATGTTAAATACTAAGAAATAGAAATTTATAATTTTGTTTATGTAAATGCATTCAACGAGTGAACGAGCATATACATTTTTCCATTTACTCCATGCAATCCATATGAAGCTCTAATAAAGAGATTGCAGCATTCTCAAGTATCTCACATGCAATGGAGAAATATTTAATTAAAAAATCATTTTCTTCCTCATGTCCATAGTGTTATTTACTACCATCGATCTTCATCTCCAATGGTACCTTTCTTCTTGGTTTCTTATTTGTCTTTTACCTCTCATTAAACATAAGTTTCATTATTCTAAATTCAAATTTTGATATGTTACCAAAGTATAATGTTATGGGGAGAGAATTCCTTGAACCAACTTCATGACATGATTGTTATAATTAATATATATGCATTTTGTGCAGGTGAGACAGAATTCTGTTATAAGCAAGGCACCCTCTAATACCCCAACTGTCATTCTCTTGTGCGGAATTCTTAGTAGCAGGAAGAAATGGGGTAAGAAAACTATCAGATTATAAACTACTTTGTATACTACTTTGTATTCTACTGTGTATACTATCATGTATTCTTCTGTTATAAAGCTCTTATTCAATATTGGACGACATTTTCAAGTCACCATATTAGTGTAAGTGAAGTTTCGTCCAAAGGATTATAGAAACATTTCTTGAGTGTGTGTAGCAAGTCATTGGTGGTTGAAGGTTTGGCATCTTTTTGTGCTTTTAATACACTTGTATGAAAATTATCTTATTATTGTTTTGGTATGGATATCAAAAGAAGTATACATTGTCACGACCCGCACCAAGTGTAAGGGTACAAGTGCGTAACAACGTCCAACCTACGCCGCGGAATCGACGGTAAATGTTGTTCTATGTCACTATTTAAACTAACTCATACAATTGTATAATGTACTTGTCTTAAATATCACTCAATCACAGTCTCAGCACGATAGGATAACACAAAATTCTATAACTAAAAGAAAACAATAAAAACTACTAAATGATAGTAACTCAAACAACTCAAAATAAGACAACTCTCAAATTATTACAATTCAAGTTTCAGTAAAGAAATCTAAAACTAGTCTTTCGATCACTCCTGAGAGTCGGGACCAAAGGTAGCTAATCCCTCTCTAGATCCATAGTGAGTAGGGCATACATCCTCAGGGCTAATATCTGTAATATTTTCAACAGGTCCAGTTCAGGACAGGAACGAATACATCTCATCAAGTAAATCCAAGTAAATGACAAAAACTATAAAATAATTATAGAAAATTATATTGATGAAGCATGGGAGTTCGAGACAGTTTAAGATGTAAAACCACAGTAAAAGAACAAGAAAAGTAAAAGCTGTGAAGCAGAATATCATGTCAATGAAGACTGTAAATAAAAGCTAGCTGAACTAGAATAATATGATAAGAGTCCAGTGGTACAATATATGTCAAGGGTGATTCCATTCAATGATCCAAGTAGGGTGAATCTTGTAATGGTTCTTGTGATGATTCTAGTAAAGATTCTTATGGTGATTCTAGCAAAGATTCTTATGGTGATTCTAGTAAAGATTCTAGACAATACTCACAGTGTGTTTTAAAATACTGAGATCGACATGTAAACGGCTAGGGGTAATCCGGCACATCACACAATGGCCAAGTGTGGGATGGCTATCGTTCTTGTATAATTCACAGGGAGGTGGTTCGAGTATTTAGGAATGTTTACATGTCTACTCAAGTATTTTTCTGCCCGACAAATATGAGTGAATCCATAACAAGACACATAAATCGAGAATAAATCTAGCCATAACATGAATGTGCTTATAGGTGATTCTTGTAGTGGTTCTTGTAATAGAGGCTAGACAAGTAAGGTATATGTGTCGTATACATGAATTCCAGAAAATATCAATTCGTATTTGTAACCGAGAATCAAATAGAACTGACTAAAACTGAAATATAGAATTTGACAAGTAAATGAAAGAACTATCAGAGAATGTACTCGCTTGACAATCCGAGCTGCTGATGAGAATGGGTAACTGAACTAGAGTGATGTAAACCTATTTAAGGCAACCACAAGTCACAACATGATCTAACATATTATAAGAAAGGGCTACAATGCAATTCTATATGCTTCTAAGTCCTTCTAGGTCAAAGTTAACCTTGGTCAACTCTGGTCAAACCTGGTCAACTCTGGTCAAACCTGGTCAACACTAAGTCAACTAGTCCGTTTAGTAATTTTTAGGTCTCACACGAGTTTCTACGTCATTCTAAGTTCGTTTAAGTCGATTTGGAACAAGTTTGACCCAAGGTTGACTTTTGTCAACTTGGTCAACTTGTCGGTCAACTCGACAAAACTAGGGCCATTGGGTCGATCCTATCTGTCCCAATACTCCCATAGTCATAAGCACAAACCCACAATCACGAATAGATATATTCACATCATCCAATAGTGTATATATATATATATTTTTTTTTGAAGGAAACAAAACCTTTATTGAAAGATAGGCACAAAATGCCGAAGCCTATATAGGTAAGCGTGCCTCGTGCGAAGACCGACCCAAAATAAAGAGAGAAGAACAAAGTGTTGCCCACAAAATGGTGACTGGACCGGGCATCAGAAGGTTAGGTACACAAGGCGAGTGCCCAAGGGAATCTCGCTCCTGCCCCGGTCAGCAGTCCAGTGCGGCCCAAAACTGTTTCGAGGTGTGAGAGCACCACCTCTTTCTTTTGTAGATTTGCCAAACCACCTCTCTGTACAATTGCGGAGGCTGGAATTGACGGCCCTCGAATCTGTATTTGTTTCTGTTTTTCTATAGAACCCAAAATGCGGCGGCAGCGACGATTTGATGCCCGTGAGACGTGTTCCAGCTAGCCATCAGATCGTTGGTGCCCCCGGATGTGGGGACCATTTTGCACCTGGAGTGTAGGTTAGTCCAAATGTGAGAAGCAGACTCCCCAGAAATAAGAACGTGCTCGACGGATTCAGAATGGTGCTCAGCACAGCAGTGGCTGGACGCCAGGCTATATCCGAAGGATTTAACTGCATCATCCGTGGGTAGTTTCCGACGTGCGGCACGCCAGAGAAGAATGGACCATTTCGTCGAAATACACGTGTGCCAAAACTTGGCGGAAGGAGATGTCGTGATATGAATTTCTCTGAGGATGGCTCTGGCCGAAGCAAGGGTGAAGATGCCACCCTGGGTGGGGGACCATCTGAGCACGTCCTGAGTGTCAATGATCGACAGATTAGAGCGCCCAAGCTCGCCGCGGCTGCCGGGCCCAACCAGTCATGCACCCTATCCCAATTCTACCCTGACTCGTCATCATCCCATAAATCCCGGATCTCGCACATCGGCGGAGTCATAGCGTTGGGCCTGAGGATATTGTCCCCCAACCATCGTTCCTTGCAGGCCAGCGAATGACCATTGCCCAGGGTCAGACAAAAGTGTGGTTCCGTAAGGATACATCCACGGATGATGCGCCACCACGACGCGGAGGATCTGTTATTGGCAGACGCCTCAGTTAAGTGACAGAATCTGGAGTATCTCGCTCGCATGAACCTGGTCCAGATCGAGTTCTCAGTACGAATTTTTTACCACAATTTAGCCGAGAGGGCGTCGACCAAGTGGGCAAGCCTGCAGAATCCCAGACCACCCTCTTCAGTAGGTTTGGCCATGGTAGCCCAACTGTCCCAGTGATGCTTGTTTTTTCCCTCGAGATAACCCCAAAAGAAGTTGGTGAGGATGGATTCAATAGAAAGGAGCACTTTGGTGGGGGCGCACACACCGTTAGGGTGTATATGGGGATGGAGGATAGAACGTGCTTGATGAGAATTAATTTCCCCCCGGGGGAAAGGGTGGCGTTGTGCCAGCCCGCAATTTTCTGGCGAATTTTGCCCACCATATGTTCGAAAATTCCTAAATTCGCTCTGCCGTACACTAACGGGCAGCCTAAGTACAGAAAAGGGGGTAAGCTGTGGAGAAGGAGGTTTGGCGGACAGCGCAGCCGAGTGAGTTCTATCGGCTTTGTGATGAGTGTAGATCACGCTCTTGCTGTTGTTGATTTTCTGTCTAGAGCAACGAGTGTATTTAGCAAGAGTGCTAATAACCACCTCAATGGCTCCAGTCGTGCCAGCGGAGAAAATGAGGATGTCGTCCGTGTACGCCAGATGAGTTATGAGGGCAACCGGTCGTGGTGTGATAGTGTTGGAACCCGGGAGATCGCGGCATGATTTTGAGGTTTCTGCTCAGGGCTTCAGCTGTGATGATGAAAATGGTAGAGGAGAGGGGGTCTCCCTGTCTAACTCCTCGAGTGGCTTTGAAGAAACCCTGAGGTTGGCCGTTGATGACCGTGGAAAACCAGGAGTTGTTGATGGATCTGAAGATGATGTCGATGGCAGGTTCAGAAAACCAAAGGCTCGGAACATCCAGATCATAAACTGCCAATCAAGGCGGTCGTAAGCTTTTTCCATGTCCAGTTTGATGGCAACGTTCCCCCCCTGGACGGGAATTTCATACACGTGATCATCTCTTGAGCCAGGAGAATGTTATCGGTGATATTGCGACCTTTGACGAAGCCGCTTTGCTCTTCGGAGATGATTCTGGGAAGGATGTCCGACATTCTGGAGGTGAATTTTAGAGATAATTTTGTTGGTGAAAGTGCAGAGGCTGATAGGTCTGAAGTCCCTGAAGGAGTCCGGATTATCTTTCTTGGGGATGAGGATAATGTGAGCGGAGGATATAGATTTCGGATAAGTGGCCCCTTGAAAGAATGCGGTTGTGGCATCCCCGAGGTTTGACCGAATGAGTCCCAGCAAGAGCGGAAGAACACCCCGTTGAATCCGTCCGGTCCTGGGGCACTGTTGGCATTAATGCACCACAGCGGTCTTAATCTCTTCGTCGGAGGGGGGAGCGCGGAGGCTGTCGTTATCCCTGCCACCAATAATGGAAGGGATCTCGGCCAAGAAACTGTCATCTTTGAACACGTCCTCTTTAGCGAACATGTTGGAGAAATAGTTCGTGGCGGCCATCTGAATATTCTCCTGATCGTCAAGAATTTGGCTATTTTCATCGCGGATGCGATGAATCTTAAGAGAGCTTCTGCGTCCTTTGACACATTTGTGGAAGAAGCCAGAATTCTTGTCCCCCTCCAAGTCCCAGGATAATGTGGCCTTTTGTCTCCAAAATTCTGATTCAACCCTGATTCTGGATTTAAGGATGGCCTTGGCGAGGTTGAGAGAGGCACGATTCTCCTGTGAATTGAAGAGGGCGAAATCAATCTCCGTACGGGTGACATCGTCTTCAGCCTCCTTAATGGCCTGAAAAATGTCACCAAACGTAATTTTGCTCCAAGCCGTAAGGGCTTTTCTAGTAGCTTTAAGTTTGGTAGCAAATCTGTCCAGGGGGTCCTGGTGGGTGACGGAAGCCCACGCCTCTTCCCACGATGAGCAAGAACTGGGGGTGGTGGCGCCAGAAGTCGAGGAAGCAAAAGGATTTTTTATGCTATTATGAGTGATGTTGATCTCGAGGAGGAGGGGGAGTGGTCAAATTCGGTGGAGTTCAGGTGCGACAAGTTGCTGATCAATCCCAAATCCGACCAACATTCATTCACCATGGTACGATCAAGGCGGGAGTACTGCCTACGCGGACCTTCTTGCATGTTGCACCACGTGAACTGGTTGCCGAGGAAGGGGATGTCGGAAAGGTGGGAGGTGAGAGCGAAGTTGTTGAAGTCTTCCATGGCCGAATGAGGGAGGTCGCGACCCCCGGATTTCTCCTCTCTGCAGGAGACCACGTTAAAATCTCTGATGCAAAGCCAAGGCGTATCCTCGTGAGGAATGGAGGGGCCCGACAGAAGCTCCCAAAGAACTTTGCGCTCCTGGATGTTGCACCTACCATGAATGGCCGAAAGGATAAAGCGGGACTTGAAGGCGGGGTGCTCGACCCAACAGGAGAGGGCTTGGGGGAAGTCATTGATAATGCCAAAGCGAAAGTCAGCGGCGAAGAAGATCCAATGTCGTGACAGCTGGGAATCGCGAAAGGGAATCCCAGCTTGAGTTGAATTTCTTTCATTCTTTTGTGCGGAATTTTGGGTTCGATAATGACTAGTAAATCAATCCGATGTGATTTGGTAAGACTGATGATCCGATTCATCGTCTGTTTATTCCCAATGCCTCGAACATTCCAAAAAGAATGTTAGGCATTAATGGAGGAGGTAGGAGGATTTTGCAGCTTTGCGACGGATCTCGTTGTCATCGCCGTATGCTGCCTTTGTTTCTTTGATTTCTTCTTTTTCTTGGGAAAGTAGTTTTCGGGGCTGGTGTTGACCGGTGTAATAGTCCTATCTGAACTCGAGTAAACAACTGCAGCTGCTGAGAGGGAAATGTCAGGGTCTTCGTATTCCGCCAGAGGGCAAAGAGGCTTGTCTCTATCGAGGAAGCTCGCTTCCTGAGCCTGCCAAAATCTACCGGTGAGCGGGAGGCCGGGCGAGTAGGACCACTGGCCGGTCGGATGGGGGCGGGTGGAGCGGTGGAGGACCGAGCTCCGACACCCTCCTCGATGGAAGATCTGAGACCAGCCGAAGAACCAGGAATCATAATATCGGAGGAGGAGCGATGGGATGGTACAGCGAGGGAGGAAAGGGTGTGGGGTGGTTGTGAAGGGGTGGTTGCGAGGGAGAGAGGGTGGTGGGATGGTACAGCGAGGGAGAGGGGTGGAGTACCCAGATGCATTTTTAGTACCTCTCGACTGAAGCGCTTGATGAAATGTTTAGCAGTTTTATTAGACCATTGTTTGATTTTGATAAGGACAGACATAATAATATCGTTTATTCCCTCATAGAATTGTTCCAAGAACATTTTCTTGAATCCTGTAAAAGATGTTATGCAACCATCTGGCAAACTACGATACCAGTCATAGGCCCACCCCGCCAAGCACCCGACGAATACTACAGTGAGTAGAGCATCGTTCAGTTGGAGCTAATTAGTCATTACCTCGAAGTGATTGAGATACTGACTCGAAGATGAGCTGCCGTCAAATAGAATGATAGTCGGTGGCTTATACTTAGATGGAAACAGAACTTTCTTCCACTCTACAGGGTAAGGTTGCTTGATCCCTAGCTTATGCAGGCCATCCTTCTGCTTGAAGACTTCGAACTGGTTATACAAATGCTTTACTACCTCCAGGAGATCTCCCGAGGCTTTGGGAGCAATAGACTGATTCGATGTGTTAGGAGGCAGAACTGCATGATAAGTACCACCCCTAGCACCAGATTGATTTGGAGTAGCCTGAGCGAATATAGTAGTATTGTGGGGAGATTGCACTCCCAGAACAGTGTTGACAGGGGCAGATAATGTTACATGTTCTTGGGTTGGAATTGGATTCGCAATCGTGGAACAGTATGTTGTTCAACGATAATAGAATGCATACTTGCTACTATTTCAGCCATAGTTTTCAAGTTAGTCTCTAATGCAGTAACCCTATGTTTTTGACTATCGGAGCCAGATACATCTTGTTCTTCATTAGTGACATAGGCAGTCACTTCTCTGGCTATCAATGATGAGCTGATAGAAAATAGTCCGCTCAGAGCTCTCACTATCGGTGCCAAAGTCATGCAGGAAACTACCCCCAGGATGAAGAATGGAAGATTTCTTTGATCGAAGAAATCTTGGTCAGAATCAGAAAGATTCCTTTGACCGATTGTTTTTTGGTCGGAAGGAAGACCGATTGTTCCCTGGTCAGAAAAGAATTCCTTTGACCGATTGTTTCTTGGTCGAAAGAAAGATCAATTATTTCCTAGTCGAAAGAAAGATTCCTTTGACCGATTATTTCTTGGTCGGAAGGAAGATTCCTTTGACCGAGTAGGTCTCGACTCCTTGATCTGGTATTTTGGCAGACTCCTTCACTAGAGTCACGGATACGATCAAGGTATTATTGACTGGGATTACAGAATGTATTACGTCTGGACGTTTTCCACCTCAGTACTACGGAACGTCATATTGACCGAAGCATATTGCAACTCGTCTTCATCCACCATAATGAGTTCAGGAGTCTGAGTATAGTTCAAATGGTCGAAGACAGACCGATTTGCTGATTGACAACAACATTTAATTACTACTTCATGATGATGATTACAGTAATATTCCTGGTATGTAGTTACAGGTGGACGATGGTCCTATGACCTTCCATTTTTGTATAAGAATTTCACAGAGACCAGTTACAACGACAGGATAAGGAGAAGTCGGAGGTACATATTTCTTGATGATGTTAAGAACATGATTTCGGTTCTTGAGATGCCTTGTTCCCTGTGTGTAAAGAGAATACTGAGCTCATTGTCATAGGTGAAAGGATTCTTGATTTGAGAAACTCTCTGTACACAACTTAGAAGGTGGCACAGATTGCTCTTGATGCAGGCTTGATGCTATTCTGTGCTAGTAAGGTAAGTGGACATATCAGGGTTCTGTGCCACCTGGCTGTCTGTCTGAGACACCCTCAGTTTACCGTGTTTAGTTCTTGAAATACACAAAGTAGGAAGATCCTGGGAGTGGCTTGATTGACGCTGGCCATAAGGAGCAGAAAGGATGCCCTGTTGTTCTGCCACACTATTCCAGCACATTTGGTGCGGCACAGATGAGTAGCAGGAGATGGAATTCAGACAGAGTCTAGTTTCTTGACATTAATTTGATTGTCTGTGCCAAGAAAATGGACTTTCTACTTAAAATTCTAGTATTGATTGGCACAGAGGCACAATCAGATGCATTTTCCACCGAGTCTAGGACTGGGAAAGGAAAATGAGAGGCCATAGGGCGCTTTCCTTTATTCTGTGCAGTGGCAGTAATATATAACTTCACCAAGTTTAGAACTGGGGAGGAGTAGGATTGGCCATAAGGCGTTTTCCTTTGTTCTGTGCCAGGGAAGTGATTGGTGCACTCTCCACCAATTTTGGAACTGGAGAGGAAGAGGGAGCAGCCATAGAGCGTTATCCCTTGATTGGCGCCAGGGTCATGACTGGCGCACCCTCTACAAATTTTAGAATTGGTGTGGAAGAAGAAGTGGCCATGTGGCGTTGTCTCCTGATTGGCGCCAGGGTAGTGGTTGGAGCACTCTCTTCCAATTTCAAAATTGGCGAGGAAGAGGGATAGCTACAGACCTTTTCTTCAAGCTTGGCACAGAAGTTGTGATTGGTACACTGGACGACTTGGAGTCCAAACTGCCAGTGCCTAT
>JANAVB010025782.1:0-30990 GCA_029216955.1 Iris pallida | reverse complement strand
AGCTCATCATCGTCGCAGTCACCTAAAAATGTTGTCTCCCAGTCAGGAGAGCAAGACACACAAATCTATTCCAGCATTTTATTCATATTAAACGAGACAAGAAGTAGTTTATTACGGAAATATGATTTTCTAATAATAATAAAAACAGTTATGCAGTAAACTCTGATGAACACGGTCCAGCTTCGACCCAAGTGAGTTGGGCTTCGGCTAACCACAGTGATTCAGTAGGGCTTTGACCACAGGTGTTAACATACTCCCCCAATTCCCGAGTCAATGATTCAGTAAGCAGTCAAGTCAATGATTCAGTAAAACGGTCGTGTGATCCGAGAGGATCCCGTGAGTCAGGTGTCGATACAATAACACTATCATGCCATAGAATTAATTAATAAATAAACACAGTTTAGATAAGCATGCACTTGCCTTGGTGTCTCCGGTGCTGTAGGTACGACTGGAGGGTTCGGGTTAAAGCCCGAGACCTGAACCTACAATTGTAACACCATGTCCTTAGAACTTATCCACAATTGGCTAAAAAAACCCTAACGTAGACTACACTAATTATTGACCTTTGCCGTTCTTATTAGAGAAACTAATTAATTTTAAATACATAAGACTTGGTAAAAATTGTTTTACTTATATTTTGTAAATAAGTGGAGAGTTAACGTATTTGGGGACATTTACACAACATATGGTTTTTATCGAAAATAGTAAGGAACTCAGAATATTCAAAACTAATATATATCTTTTTCTAAGTAAACATTACGAAAATAATTAACTAATACCTTTCTTGTAAAGAAAATTGTTTTCTCTTTTTTTTAATAAATGTACGTAGAATCCTATTTTAGCAAACTTATGATTTTACTAGAAAATATGATATTTATTAGATTAATAATATTAAAAACACATTTTCACTAAAAACGTACTTATATACGGTTATGTTTACAAAATTACGCCTTTGCTATTAACATAATATTTTATGCATAAAGACATAGGTTTATGTATAACGGCATTAATCATAATTATGTAATCGACGTTTCTAAGCATTTATCTACAAACAATGCTAATTAAACTCTAACACTAACAATTATTACCGAACATAATTAGGAAGCTAATTTAAACCACAACTAGCAATTTCTAGGAACAATTTAGGTTCTGTAGAAATTTACAGAAACTATTCGGGTCAGAAATATATCGAAGCTTGCACGAAGGAGCACCGAGGGGAGGCCTCAGACTCGGAACGGACCGTTGGAGGATCGACGGAACCGCGGGAACACGGCACGCACGGGGTGTGCGGACACGCGGAGACGCCGCGTAGGAACACACGAGCAATGGGGGGGTCCAGCGCATGCGGGCGCAGACTGGAGCACGCGGAAGGCACGTAAGGGACTGGCGCAATGCTGGCAGTACTGGCGGGCGCTGGTGGGCTGCATCGGCGGCTAGGGAATGGAGGGAAGAGTGGTCTAGAATCGGAGAGAATGGCGAGGTGATCGCGGGGGTGTCCTCGAATTTGGGAATGGTAGAGTGGTTTGAGAGATGTGAAGGCTTTGGTGGAGAAAGGAAAATAGAGTTTCTGTTCTTGGAGGATGATAGTTTCTGAGAGGGTTACGTAGAGATGAGATCCGGAAGAGAGGGAGGGGGTGCGCACGGTTCAGGGGAGAGAAGGGACGTGGGTTTAAGTCATTGAGTTTGGGCTATTTATGTTATGGGCTTTACAGAAAGACTCCTCCATTTTATTCAGTAAAGGCTCAAAATGTTGAAGCCTGTACAAGTATACCTAAGGCCAAAATGCTGACGCTTATACAAGTATACCACTCAAAACATACAACCAAACAGAAAGTCTAAACGAGGATAAACTCCCAAAGACTTGTCTGTCCCTGCGAGCAACCGTTCCAAATCTTGCGACACTGCTTGATAACCTCCTGGATAAGCCTGTTCGTGTTGTACTGGCGGCCTTCGTACCTGGCCTTGTTCCGGTTCTTCCATAAGACCCACGTGGTTGCAGCTGCAACGATCTGGTGGCTGTGAGAGGCGATTGCCCACCCTACTAATAGATCATGAAGGCTTCCGCCTACCTGATTCTGCCTACAACGCAGAGATAGCGCGGTCCAGACCTGGGCAGGTAGGTCCCTTTGGCTGAAGATGTGGTCAACGGTTTCCATTTGACTTACCACACAACAATTACAGGCGGAGGCTAAGCTGAATCCTATGGAGTGCATGATGTCGTCGGTCAGAAGCTTCTTTCTGATGGCTCTCCAAATCAGGATAGACCACTTCTTGGGGATGCACGTCTGCCAGAAGGCGGCACTGATCGAAGAAGGCTCCCATGGACCGTGTGCCACATGTCTAGCCGAATGAGTAGAGAATTCGCCAGCCGGACTAGCTGACCATCGTAACTCGTCCTCTTTCGTGCCTATTTTCAGTCCGAGTTGGTGAACGTACTCCTCCGCCTCCTCTCCGGCCTAATCACTGATCTTGCTCCAATCCCAGTCGTTCCTGTTCGCATCCCATAGGTCCGTGATCCTGCTGTGCGTCGGAGCCTCGGGGAGGCGGTGAAGCAGGATATCTCATGTCCAACGTTCTTGGAAGATAGAGGATTGTCCATCACCCAGGTACAGACGAATAACCGGTTCGGCCATGGTATGCCCGATGATGATGCGCCACCATACCGTGGAGGATCTACAATTAGTGGTCGCCTGTGACGGGTGAATGTGCTTGAAGTATTTAGCCTTCATGAATCTTTTCCATAAATTGCTACTCGTTCGAAGATTCCACCACAGCTTCATCGAAAAGGCGTCAGTGATGTGAGTGAGTTTTGCAAAGCCCAGACCTCCATCCTCCGTGGGTTTGGCCATGGTGTGCCAGCTCGCCCAACTGTGCTTGACGTGCCTACCGCTGTGTCCCCAAAAGAAGTTACTGAGGATGCTCTCGATCGAGGTCAGCACCATCTTGGAAGGAGAGCAAGCGGCAAGGATGTAAATAGGGATAGATGTGAGCACGTGATTAATAAGGATCATCTTGCCCCCCGGGAATGTTTTTTCAATTCTCTTCCATAGTTCATCACTAGTTTGAGGTATAATTCCTTACTTTTCTATATCTCAATTTTTTTTATTATCTATTGTGTTATGGCCCCTCGATTGCTCAACCGCGGGAAGAGACTTCGGACTGAGGGTGCATCCTCGTCGAATGCTCCTCCTTCCGTTGAGCCGTCCGTTGTACCACTCGTTGTACCGGCCATTGAACAACAAATCCATCCGTTGTTCAATCCTCCTCGTCCCAATGATCCAAACACTTACGATGACTGAATTTTTGTATCACAAGATGCCTCAAATGATTGGTTTAGTGATTTTCGGACACGTCCAGTATTTGCAGGACACCCCATCAACTTTACCATATTCTCACAATATGATGTACTATTTCGTGACCTTTGTCTTGATGAACTTGTTACTTCTAATTCGGTCATTTATCGTAGTGTCATTCAAATGTTTTACTGTAACTTGACCCATGATGACACTCATATTTATTCACGAGTTGCGAGAATTGATATATCCTTTGATGACTTTGAATTGGCCGAATATTTTGAGCTTCAAGAGCCTAATTCTTGGGAAAAGCTTGTTGAAGCTAGATCCTTTATCTTTCCCGAAGGGATTTCACTAGAGAGCTTCAAGGACGACCTGTGTAGCCCTAACACACGTCCTCGTAAGCTCTTGGCAAAATTCCTCAATCCTTATTTCTATGAGCTTCATCGGATCATTTTCAACACCATTCTACCCAAAGCGGGTTCTACCGATGAAGTCACTTATTTTGAAATTTTCGTATTTTACCATCTCCACTTCCATGTTCCCTTTAACCTTCCACGCACAATGATGGATTGGATGATCAACTGTAGGAAGAAACCAAGATCTTTGGTTTATGTATTATATCTTCCTACGATCCTTCGTGCATTCCATGTACCCCTTGATGAGTGTCCATTCTTACCTGCTCCTGCCTTTCTCTCTAAGGCAAGGAGGCTTCAGGCGGCCATCGGCTCACTAGTAGTGTCTGAGCATTCTGATGATGAGCCAGATGCCCCTCCTCTCGGACAGGATCCTCCTCCTCCTCCTGCCACTCTTGAGTCTCTTCAGGCCATGCTCCGAGATCGCTTCACTTTGGAGGACGATCGATGGACTCAGCTGGACTATCGTACTACCTTGTAGATGAGTGCTATCAGCAACTGCTGCATGATATTCGGTATTTCATGTCTCGTCATCCTTCCATGTCCATTCCTATGGAGCGAGACCCTGGTCGTGAGGGATTCCGTATCGATGACCCTTGGGTTCGTTGCTACATGGATCCGGATGCGGCTTTTGTGGACCCACATCGCTCCTTTACTGATGCTTCGGACGACGTCGGGCCCTCTCATGCTCGATGATGGATATGCACCACTTGAGATGCTGCTACTGCTGATCTTAGATTATGTTTATGCATTTTGCTTTAGTTACTTTTATGTACTTGATTTGTAGTAGACTTCTTATGAGTTGTGCTTTTGAGACTCTGGCAGTACTATTATCAGTTTTTATGTTATCATGACTCTTGGTTATTATCCTAGTTATATGCAGTTTCTTCTCTTTTTGGTGTGTTTACCATGTATTATAGATATATCTCATATTGCTAAATGCCAAAGGGGGAGATAGTATATATTCTGTTCTGTGAGATATGTGTATATTCTGTTACGTTTGGTTTATATGTGCTTTTGGAAGACTATTATTAACAGGCCAACAAGATTCACAGCATTGTTTATGGGGGAACTATTCTTAAGCTCGGCACCAATTACGGGGGAGCTATGTCGTTATATGTCTCCAGATATGGATATTGAATATACAATCATTATTTTGTCAATTATCAATATGGGTGAGATTGTTGACACAAAGTCACAGTCAACCAAATATTGCTAACTTTGACTAAATAATACTTGTGATAATTCAATACGACACACGACGACTACATCCAGTTCAAGCCAGACGACAGCACATTTTTACAGATGCGAGTCATTTTTCGAGTCTGTACTTTTATATTTTATTGAGTCTAAAATGATTATAAGCTGAGTTATGCTGGGCTCTTGAGACTCAACCCATAACCTATCCTAATCCATGAAGCTCCACATCCAAAATCAGCCCACTGGACTCTTGGACCCATTCTGTGCTCTGGAGACAGAGTTCGGGATGAACTCTGCCTCTACACAGAATTCGGGTCGAACTCTGTCCCCTAAAAATCAGCACCCTAATTTTTAGGGCTTGCTGGTTGCTAGTTGTCCAACGACCAAATTTTTAAAAATTCCAACCAGAATTCTGGCCGAATTCTGCCTGATAAAAACCTATAAATAGGCCAAGAATTCTCTCATTTTCAATCATCCAATCTTCTCTTCTTTTCTCTCTTAAGCTCAATATAAGCCATACCCTTCTTCATCTACTAGCCACAAGTTTTCTAAGTCTCGAGTGCTCAGCATCTCTCAGTTAGGAGTCTTGTGCAAGAGTTCAAGAAGTAGCTTGGAAAATTCCAAGCATCGCCACTGCGATCCATTGTAAGAAGTTGACGTGCTCTTCTGAAGTAAAGGCACGGGATGTAACTACTATTTCACAAATAGTGGATTTAATCCTGAGCTAGAGTTCTCAGGCCTGGACTAGTCCTCCACGAGGGAAACCAGGTTAAAATCGGCTGTGTTTGCATATGCTCTCTTGCTCCTTATTTATTTTCCGCATTTACTCTGATTAATTTTAGATCGTAAAAGAGTTGATTTTTTAATTGGTTATTATTACTATAACTTTATTCACCCCCCTCTAGAGTTGCCATTTGTTCTTCACAATGAAGGGTGGGTGGCATATGCGACCAAGGGAGGGCAGCCATATGCGCCGCTAGGCAAGGGGGCGCATAATGGCGCAGCCTCCAGCCAGAGGAAGCGGGCAAGATCGGAGGAATTCAAAATTTGAATTTCAAATCCAGGAAGGACGGGGGAAGCACCTGAGGGTAAAGTGTGCGGTGCGCCTGATGGCTCCGGAGGGGGGGCCTGGTGGTCCTCCGCCCGAGGCAGGAATAAACGGGGCGACGGCGGTGACGTAGGAGGAGTGTGTTGTCGACAAGATAGCCGAGGGGAGATGGAAGGACGGTAGTGGAGGAAGCGGGTAGGGGATGGGGATGCAAGGCGTCGCCGAGGAAGAAGCGACGACGGAGAAAGTCTGGGGGCCGAGCGGAGGAGCAGCAGCCGGTGGGAGGCCAAAAGTGGCAGAGAGGACAGAGGAGAGGGGCCGAGGGGCGGAGGGGAAGACATGGTAGGGGAGGACCGGGGGAGGGCGGAAGTGGGGGAGCGGCTGGCCGGCGGCCTAGGCAGGCCGAAAAAGGGAGCGGAGGACCAAAGTTCGGGGTGTTTGGGGAGCTGCTAGAGGAGGAAGTCATTTTTTCTTTGTATATATATATATATATATATATATATATATATATATATATATATAAAATATATATATATATATGCTTTTTCTATGGGCACCACACTTTTTACTTGGGGACAGCCTAAAAATGTCCAAAAAATTATAAGTTTGCCACCCATTTTTTTACTTGGGGACAACCCAATTTTCTTCAGCAAGTGGGACTGCCAACGTAGTGGCTGTCCTAGGACTGCCATCAAGTTGTCAGTCCTCACATAAAGGAGGACCTTCAACAAGTTGGCAGCCCTAACATAAAGGAGAACTGCTAACTTTGTTGTAGTCCGCGTCGATGAAGACACCCAACTGTACGTGTTCCACACCTCCTCCTCCTTCTCCCTCCGCTTCAGCTAAGAACCCAAGCCACATCATCAATTGACACCACCACAACACCTCATCCAGAGCCACGACCCCTTCTCCTCGACCGTCCTCGGTCGAACCCACGCGAGTGTAGCGCCCTGACCTTCCTCCACCAACGCGCCCTCCCGACCATTGTTGTTATCACGACTCGCACCCAGTATAAGGGCACGAGAAGTAGGTACGTCCAGCCTATGCAACAGTATCGACGGTAGAACGTTGTCCTAAGTCCAACATCTAACACAATCTAGAATATGCTCCGAATGGAGAACAACATAACAAGTAATCTTAATCACAAACTAAGATGGAAACGATGATAAGATAATCTTAACAAAGAGAGAGAGAGAGAGAGCCACAAATATAATTAATAAGTCTCAGTACAAAACTCCATAAATAATATCTTAATATAATCACAAATATCTCCAAAACTAGATAATAAGAAAGTCTAGACTAAGCTAATGATAAGTTGTTATCCTTGGATTTCGTTATACGTATTTTGGTATACGTGTACGTATCTCGGACCCGTATTTCGATTTGTCCTGGCTGGCTAGTCTTGGGTTTTTGCATTGGGATGGGTTAGTTAGCATTTCGTAGTTCGTGTGGTCTATTTTGGCTTTGGCATGCATCGGGTTCGGTTGGGTTCGGCTTGGTTTGGCTCGGTTTGGGTTAGTATGCAAACCCCTACCTACCACCATCCATCATTTATTAACCCAACAATCCTTCTCTCTCCTAATTTATTTTCTCATTAACTATTCTTCTTTTTCCTTATTTCCTTCTCCACCGGACACCCACCGTAGGCAAGTGCCCCTTGCTTCCACTTGAGGACCCATTTTTATGGTTCTATTAGCTTCTTCTCGTGGCCTCAGAATAGTTTAGGACTTGGCTTTTTTCACTTGGAGGCATGGATTTTCGTATATCTAGGTTTTAACATTTTTTGAATCTTCTTGGTTTTGATCTACTAATTTTGGTTGTTTTCAAAAATTGAGAGTTCCATGTAGCAGGAATTTTGATTTTACGCAAGTTTGGCTTTTGAATGGTTGGATTTCATCAAGTTTTGGCCGCAATGGGTTTTTTGAGTTTCTTGAGTCCCATGGCTACATGTCTCGGCCTTGGGGAGAAGACGAAGCCTTTACGCCCACATTTTTTTTACATGCCAGCGTAGTGTTTTCCTTTTACGCACACGTGCTTATGTGCCAGCGCAATCTGTTCTACGCCTAGTTCATCCGAACTCTACGCAGGGGCTCCTCTCGCTCGCGTAGAGTCTCGCTCGTGTAGACTCTTCCGCTCGCGTAGAGTCTTACTTGCATAGAGTGCTCACGTAGACTCTCCCGCTCGCGTAGAGTCTCGTTCGCGTACAGCCTTGCTCGCGTAGACTCTCTCGCTTGCGTAGAGTCTCGCTCGCGTAGAGTTTCGCTTGTGTGCAGCCTTGCTCGCGTAGAGTCTCGCTCGCGTGCAGCCTTGCTCGCGTAGAGCTGTCTTTCCATGGTCTTGCCCGCGTAAAGCTATTTTACGCTCGGGGCCCCTTGGCCTAGCGTAGTTTCGTTAGCGTAGAGACTTTGAGCCCCTTGGCGTACCCCGTCTGCCCATTTTATGTTCTTGCACCTTTTGTCATGAACTTGATAATCATGAATTGGTTAATATGATAGGAATAATAATTGTACACGGCATAGTATATCAAGTTACCTGACATGACTTGACATGGCAGGATATGACAAGTAAGCATGATAGGAACTATTGAATGCTGTTGCGACGGCTAGCATGACATGGCCAAAATGAATGGCCTGGCCACCGTAGACGATTGTGTTTGTATAAATGAACCAGTATTGTCTTGCATCATGTCTAAGGCATGGACCCCTGAGTACCATGGTCAGGGGGTACCTACTGAAACTGACTAAGGCTAATAACTAGAATAATCCAGTAGTCGTGAAAAGATTTCCCAGCTACAGGCAATCCCGTTCTCTGGGCGCCCCATCATAGGATTTGTGGCCTACCGTCGAGTAGGGCACATTTCCAGCATACTGTCATGTGTTGCACCCTCCAAGCTACTTAAGGGTACATGTATTTCTTGGACGATGTACCCACATGAACTCAACCCCTAATTTCGTCAGGATAACCTTGATGGTCTGTAGGGCTTGTGGTTGTTAGAACATCTCATTACATCTTGCTAGTAACTAGGCCTGTGATAACTCTAGTTAGTTAAAGTATCATGCCGTACTTATTGCTTGGCTGTGAATATTGGATGGAGTCTAACCAGTACAAGCATTGTCTTGTTCCAGTACCTGGCTACTTTGGAACATGATTGTGGCTACTTCGGAACATGATTGCTTATGCCTACCTTATCAATAACTGATCAGAATAATTTCTCATCCTCTTGACATTTATTTCCCTATTTAGATTTTATGTCTTATTATTATCTTTCTTATTTTATGTTCTGAAATGATGGTTTTAGTTCTTAAGTGAAACCTCCTTTGTGGTACTTACTTTTTCTGGGATCTGACCCAGCTGGTTTTGCATGGCCATATACTGGAGCAGCTCCAGAGGATCTCCCTTCCTTCCAGCCAGATAGTGACCACCAGGCGTAACTCTGGCAACGAGTGAGTTTTATTTTTGCTCTTCCACTCTATTGTAAAAGTATTCTTTTGAGGCGTTTAGCCGACATACACGTGTTAGCTCGATTGCACTTTACTTATTGTCTGCCTACAGGCTGTAGCATGATTAACAAATCCTAGGGTTGATCATGTATGACTGAAACTCTTGCTAGTCTTCATATTTTGTATGACTAGCTTCATGATCATCCAAATATGTAATGTATGGGACGCCTTACTATTTTATATTTGGTGATCTGACATCTTGTAACTGCTATTACTTGCTTGAGATTGAGACAATAGGCTTGTTCATTACCATAAGTGACTGATGGCTTGTAGTTAAACCCTCATGTATCTAGACAGCGGTGACCATATAACGAGGTGGGTTGCACTTCTATATACGTAGCTGGTTGTGCCCGCCCCCGCTCTCCAGTATTCTGGTTCTAGGGCATGACACGGTTTAAGTGGTAGCCCATGCAGGTCTTGTAAATCAAGATATGTGAGGGTTTACCGAATAGATGTCTCAATCAGCACTCGCCCTTAATCTCTGCTCGTATCCTCTAAATTCCTGAAATCTTGACCTGATCATATGCTTATATCTTTGATATGTCCTGGTCCTTCCTTATTGTTCCTTGTGTCGTCTTCTTCAGCGGCATTGCTCCTGGTCCTGCCATTAAGCCGGAAGGAGCTCAACGAGTACCCTACAACAAGAGGATCAAGCTCAGTACTCAATAGCAGCTTCCCGAGTCATACTTCCCAGAGGTCCAGCACCCCCAGTATAGCCAGCCTAACCTGCAAGACAGGATGATGAAGTCTTGGTTGGACTCATCAGGGAGTTGCTTGCATCACAAGATCGTCGGGGTAATGCATTGTACCAGACAGTACAAGATGCTATGAGTAGATGTGGTCATCAAGGTAACAGTACGGCCAACAGCTTCAAGCAGTTGAACCCTTCTTCGATGGCAGCAAAGATGCTATTGTCGCAGACGCTTGGCTGCATGATATTGAGGTTATTCTAGAAGCAGCCAGGACCCCAGAAGACGAGAAGGTGGCTATGGTGCGTCTACAGTTATTGGATCTAGCCCGTAGCTGGTGGGTGACGCAGGCCATTAGATTAGTGGCACCTATTACCTAGACAGTATTCCGTGAGAGATTTCAGACCAAGTACATTGACGTTGTAGCTCGGTATGATCTACATACGAGGTTCACTAATTTGAAGCAGATGGACTGGACGGTCGATGGATATACGGCCGAGTTTTCCAGGATTAGTCGGTTTGCTCCCACCTTGGTGGCGACCGAGTTCGACAGAGCTCAGCGGTTCCAGCAGGGGCTCTACCTAGAAGATTTTACTGGCGGTGGAGCAGTTTGAGTATCAGACTTTCGATGCAGTGTTGAAGGCAGCTAGGAGGCATGAGTATACCTCTCAGAGGATTGTAGACAGGACCGGAAGTCAGAAGCGGTCTCACTGCCAGATGACCAGTCTTCAGCACCAGTCCCGGCAGCTAGGGCTTTGACCATTGGAGCTCTGAGGCGGACGGCTTCCGTTACGTCGATTCAGTATTCGACCCCGGCATATCCCCAGCAGCAGCAGCAGAAGCCGTCTTTCGTAATGGGTTGCACTCATTATGGGAAGCCAGGACACGTGGTGTCAGAATGTCGCAGAGCACTGGGTTTGTGCTTGGTTTGTGTGGTACTGGACCACAGGGTTGTGAACTGCCCGAATATGGGGAATTCATCTTCTTTAACCTTTCTAGTCCTTCGGTTAGGGGGCCAATCCCAGTACCAGTCCAGCAGCACCAACAGTACCCATTTTTGAGGCCTTTGCCGTCTCAGGCCTAAGCATTTCAGTAGCAAAACCCCCAGCAGTATGCACAAGTCCAAGCTCATATCCAGAACCGCCCGAGAGGTTTTCCAGCAGAGGGGACCAGCACCCAAAGGACATGGTTAAGTGATGTCTTTGACCGTGGAGGAGGAGCTAGCATCAGGTGAGGTGGTGGCAGGTACTATTATTGTCAACTCCTTTCCAGCATCAGCGTTATTTGATTCTGGTGTATTACATTCATTTATGTCTGCACGATTCGCGACATGGATAGAATTGGAGCCCGAGTCATTATCAGTAAGGCTCAATATATTTACTAGTAATGGACTTGTGAGAGTAGATAGAGTATTTTCCTCGTGTCAGATCGTAGTTAGCGGTAGAGAGTTTCTCGCTAGGTTGATAGAATTCCCGATGGCAATTATGACGTGGTCTTAGGGATGGATTCGTTGAGGGACCAGTATGCTAGAATAGATTGCCATATCGGCAAGATTATTTTTAGTATTCCTTGTGAGCCAGAGTTTTCATTTTTTGAGGCGGAGTAGAACCTTCTCTTCTAATATTTCTGATGGCAGTTGCAGCGGCAGTTCGATTTTCCAGAGTTGTAGAAGAGTTTTCCGATGTTTTTCTCGAGGAGCTTCCAGGTATGCCACCAGAGAGAGATCGAGTTCACCATACACTTGATCCTCGGAACAGTACCAGTGTCAGAGAGAGTCTACCGGATGATACCGTCAGAATTGGATATCTTGTATAAGATAATTGAAGAACTCAGGTCCAAGGGATTCATCTGTGCTAGTGGATCGCCTTAGGGATCCCCGATGCTTCTTGTAAAAAAAGGATGGTACGTCCAGATTATGTGTTGACTATCGTACCCTGAACTCAGTAACAATCAGGAACAGATATCCTCTCCCGAGGATAGATGACTTGTTTGATCAACTCAAAGGGGGTCCGTATTTTCGAAGATTGACTTACGGTCAGGATACCACCATATCAGAGTCAGAGAGTAGGACATCCCCAAGACGACATTTAGATCCAGGTATGGGCATTGGGAGTTACTTGTTATGCCCTTTAGAGCAACTAATGCGCCGGCTGTATTCATGGACCTCATGAATCGTATCTTCATACCTTATTTAGATCAGATCGTGATTGTCATCATAGACGACATCTAGGTCTACAGCGAGAGTGAAGCGGAGCATGAGCAGCATCTCAGAGTTGTCCTCTAGATTCTCTGAGAACACCAGTTGTATGCGAAGTTCAGTAAATGCGAGTTCTGGCTCGATCGCATTTCATACTTGGGTCATATCATCATCGGAGGTGGAGTAGAAGTGGATTCCCAGAAGATCGTAGCTATTGAGACGTGGCCGGTACCTAGCACAGTTGTAAAAGTTTGTAGTTTTTTTGGCTTGGCCGGCTGCTATCGGTGATTTGTTTCGGACTTTGCACGGATTTCAACACCTATGACCCAGTTGACCCGCAAGGATATGCAGTTTGCTTGGACAGCAGAATGTTAGGATTCTTTTGAGAAGTTGAAGTGTGGCTTAATGACGGCACCCATTCTCACGCTTCCAGATGGGACTGGAGGATTCTCAGCGTATTGTGATGCTTCAGACAGAGGTTTAGGATGTATTTTGATACAGCATGGAAAGGTAATAGCTTATGCGTCATGTCAACTTCGTGATCATGAGAGGAATTACCCGACCCAATACTTAGAGCTGGCAGTAGTAGTATTTGCACTTAATCTTTGAGACATTACTTGTATGGAGATAGGGTGGAGGTTTTCACCAACCACAAGAGCCTGAAGTATGTGTTTACTCAGAAGGATCTTAACATGCGTCAAAGAAGATGGCTAGAGCTACTTGTGGATTATGACATCAACCTGCAGTATCATCCTGGGAAGGCCAACATTGTTGCAGATGCATTGAGCAGAAGAGCCAGAGTTTATTTTCTCAGAGCACAACCAGAGTTGTTAGCAGATCTTCAGAAAATGGGTATAAAAGTTGTCCTTCCTACCAATATGGCATTGATGGCCAGTATGCAAGTTCAGTCCAGTATAATTGAGAGGATCAAGTTAGCTCAGTCAACAGATTCTAAGCTTCAGCGGCTTAGGGCAGAATGTGTAGCAGGACGAAGACCAGAGTTATGTATCCATGAGGATGGTATACTTCGACATGGGAGGCGTCTTTGTATACCTAGTGGTGATATCAGACAGGAGATCATGGCAGAAGCTCACAGTTCTCAGTATTCGATTCATCCGGGCGGTACGAAGATGTATCGTAATATCCGACAGCATTTTTGGTGGAATGGCATGAAGAGGAAGATAGCCCGGTTTATCTCTCGATGTTTAGTTTGCCAATAAGTTAAGGCTGAACATCAGAGACCGGCTGGACTTCTTCAACCTTTACCGATCCCAAAATGGAAATGGAAGAACATTACCATAGATTTTATAACTGGATTACCTAGATCCCCAGCTGGGAGAGATAATATCTGGGTTATGGTCGACAGACTCACCAAGGTAGCTCATTTTCATCCTTTCAGGATTGGTCAGTCGACGGATCAGCTTGCAGAGATATACCTCAGGCAGATAGTCAGGTTGCATGGAGTACCAGTCAGTATTGTATCCGACAGAGATTCAAGATTCACATCGCATTTTGGCGGAGTCTTCAGAAAAGTTCGGGGACTAGTCTCAAGTTCAGTTCAGCTTATCATCCGCAGATAGATGGTCGGTCAGAACGCACGATCCAGACCCTTGAAGATATGTTAGGGTCATGTACACTCGACTTCGATGGTTTGTGGGAAGATCACCTGCATCTTATGGAGTTCTCTTATAACAACAGTTTCTAGGCCAGTATCCAGATGGCACCCTTTGAAGCCTTGTACGACAGGAAGTACAGATCTCCTTTAGCATGGGATAATATCGGTGAGGGGCAAATGCTTGGACCAGAGATAGTGACGTAGACTATTGAGGTGGTCAGACAAGTCAGAGATCATCTTTGAGTTGCATAAGATTGCCAGCGTCATTGGGCCGATTCTTATCAGCGTCCCCTTAAATTTTTTGTCGGCAACCATGTCTTCCTTAGGATCTCGCCTGCCCGTGGCGTCAATCATTTGGGCATACGGGGAAAGCTTATTCCTAGGTATATTAGGTCATTCGACATTCTAGAGCGAGTAGGTGATGTGTCCTATCGTCTTTCTCTTCTACCGTCGTTACGTGAGGTGCATGATGTCTTCCATGTATCCCAATTATGACAGTATATCCCAGATCTGAGTCATGTCCTTGATCATTCGGAATTATTTGTTGGTGCAACCTTTCGTATGAGAAGAGACCCGTATCCATATTGGATCGAAGAGAGAAGATACTCAAGAACAAGACTATCAAGTTAGTCCGTGTTGCTTGGAGTCATCACTCTTTGGGTGAGTCAACGTGGGAGCATGAGGATGATATCCGATTGCATTATCCTGACCTGCTTGATTTGTAAGGTATAATGTCTTCTTATACCTTATGCCTTCAACTTCATTGCATGCATGAATGATTGCTTGATTGATTGCTTAGTTATAACTTGTATGTGATTAGTATAACTTGATCGACATCTCTAGCCTCTTGATTAAATTCTGAGGACGGAATTCTTTTAAAGTGGGTAGAGTTGTCACCCTTGGATTTTGTTATACGTATTTGGTATATGTGTACGTTTCTCGGACCCATATTTCGACTTGTCTTGGCTGGCTAGTCTTGGATTTTTGCATTGGCATGGTTTAGTTAGTATTTCATGGTTCGTGTGGTCTATTTTGGCTTTGGCATGCATCGGGTTCGATTGGGTTCGGCTTGGTTTGGCTCGGTTCGGGTTAGTATGCAAATCCCTACCTACCACCATCCATCATTTATTAACCCAACAACCCTTCTCTCTCATCATTTATTTTCTTATTAACTCCTTTTCTTATTCCTAATTTCCTTCTCCACCGACCACCCACCGTAGGCAAGTGCCTCTTGCTTCCACTTGAAGACCCATTTTTATGGTTCCATTAGCTTCTTCTCGTAGCCTCAGAATAGTTTAGGACTTGGCATTTTTTACTTGGATGCATGTATTTTCGTAGATCTAGGTTTTAGCATTTTTCAAATCTTCTTGGTTTTGATCTACTAAACATGGTTGTTTCCGAAAATTAAGAGTTCCATGTGGTAGGAATTTCGATTTTATGCAAGTTTGGCTTTTGAATAGTTGGATTTCATCAAGTTTTGGTCGAGATGGGGTTTCTTGAGTTTCATGAGTCCCATGGCTGCATGTCTCGGCCTTGGGGAGAAGACGAAGCCTTTACGCCCACATTTTTTACGTGCCAGCGTAGTATTTTCCCTTTACGCACACGTGCTTACGTGCCAGCGCAATCTGTTCTACACTGAGTTGATCCGAACTCTACACAGGGGCTACTTTCGTTCGCGTAGAGTCTCGCTCGCGTAGACTCTTTCGCTCGTGTAGAGTCTCGCTCGCGTAGAGTGCTCGCTCGCATAGACTCTCCAGCTCGCGTAGAGTCTCGCTCGCGTGTAGCCTTGCTCGCGTAGACTCTCTCGCTCACGTAGAGTCTCACTCGCATAGACTCTCTAGCTCGCGTAGAGTCTCGCTCGCGTGCAGCCTTGCTGGAGTAGACACTCCCGCTCGTGTAGAGTCTCGCTTGCGTGCAGCCTTGCTAGTGTAGTGTAACGCCCCAGTCCCAAAATACGTAGGACTAGGAATATAGACATGCCAGCTGTATACATACGAAGTACAGGGGCCTTCTATGTATACATAAGCTGTAAATGCAATAATCCAAGACAAACTAAATCTCATCCACAATAAAAAGAATAATAATATAAAATCAACTTGAATATTTATGGTACAATCGTTGGGCGAAGACAAAGTCCACTACCAATTATCTCAATGAAAGAAATGTACAAGAATCGAGCAATAAGATGGCAAGACGAACCAAGCACAATCGTCTTCGAAAGAATGGAGAGAATTACGGCCTTGGCTAGAACACCTGCAGTGAATCATAAAAGCACACATCTGGGAAAGAACCAGGTCCTCAGACGGACATAGCAAGATACAGGAAGAACAAGCTAATATGAACTGTCATAATAATAAATAATATATAAGAGACTATTCTAGACATAAATATGCAATGGAGATTCTAACCGTCTGACGTGCAATTTAGAGGACAACTTTCATGTACATGGGTGGGATTTTTGGCTATGTGTACGTAACTGACATCCAGTCATCTGTATCTGTCCGTAACGTCTAAAATGTCAGAGGGCATCTGCAAATAAATTACCACAGTTCCATCCGAAGACTGTGGTTTACCTGCTTGGATTCCTATACGCACCAGCGACTGTGCTCCCCCAATATTACCCATACTGTTCAATTCTTGTCCATGGTTCGTCCAGTTTTGTAACTGCTTGAGTCTCTAAAACCCGAGTCATAGCAGTTACGATCATCTATCCGTCACACGACTTTAGAGATGGCCAGTCCATAAGTTGTGCCCCTAGCAACATGTCTCCAACTGTGTAGTGTGTGTGTCATGGCCAAGGGAGATATAAGGATATCCTCCAACAAGATGGTAGTCCGCTAACACTAAGTTAACATGCATATAGTAAAGAAAAATAACTAATAAAGTTGCTTGCACCCAAGTATGGCTTGGACGCGCAGTTTATAACAAAGAAAACTAACAATATGAAACAAAATAAATAATGCAGAAAATAAATAATTTGACAGTTAATTAGCAAGGTATACTTGTCTGGTGGTTGGAAGGTGTTTTGACGACGCCTAGTAGATGAAATCGACAAGTAAGAACAAGCTACAAGAGTGGAACCTCCGCAAACGTTCCCAAATGATGAAACAAACGTCAAAAACGTTCTCGGTGTAAAAGATATACCTAGGAAACGTCTGTCTAAAAGTCTAATTACGGAACAGGGGCAAAATCATAATTTTGGTTCAAAATAATGTCCGCCGTTGGACCCATTTTGTACCAAAACATGTGCCAAAGTCTATGGTCCCTAAAGTCGTCAAACTACATGTCTAAGGATTCAGTTTTAGGAGAAGAACTCAACGGTATGTCTAGTTTTGGATTCCGATGAGCCGTGCACAAAATCGCCCGTTTGAGTGGGTCCCGGGCCCGCCAATTTTGGCGTTCCGATCAACCTTCTCAGAATCGGACCAAACTTGGCATGCAGGACGAGAATTTTGACTCGGACCTGTTGGCGTAAGTTTTGTCTCGATTTGACGATTGTACACGAAGTTAGGGCAAAGTTTGCAAATTGGCGATACGTGGGTATCTCGACGGATACGGACTGATTTCGTCGCACACACGCGACGAAACTGAGTTCTGTCAGTTCCCATACGTCAGCAATGTCCATATGCGCCTTTCGATGCGTATAGCGTGCGACCACGTCGTTCGGTTTGTCGGGAAGCACGTCGTATCGAGAAAACTTCAAAAATTTTATATAAATTAACACAGGTTTTTTGCCAACTTCGTCTCGATTTTTCGAGCAAGTTGATGGATTATTTCGAAATCCACCTGGAGGATCTCGAAGAGGGTCAAGTCTACTTTCTAGAAAATCTTACGGATCGAAAGTCGGTGCTACGAGTAAAAAGTTACGTCGTAGGGAAGTAGGGTACCTTGAGTGGAAAAACTACTCCGTGGGTGACGAGGGGCTGACTTTCGATGCTCTGTTCGTCGTGCACAAAACTCCATCGCTGGTGAAACGAACTCTTAGGCGAAGAGGGTATGATCAGCTACAACTTTCGTTTCGGAAGTCTAGGGTTTTGAATTTTGTGAAAAAAGATGTATTTAAAGCAACTTCTAGAAAACCTAATACAAGTGGGTTTAAAACTAATAGATGAATCCCACGGGTTGTGGGGGTTTGCGCGAGCTTGCTGCTGTACGCAGCAAGCAAGAATTTGGTAGGGCCCGCCCACTTCAAGTGGGTGGGTGGGTTACTTTATTAAGTATTTATTTTATTTTATTTTTATTTCTTTTTCTTTTTTTTTTTTCTTTTTCTTTCTCCTTTCTTTCCTTTGTTCTTTTGTAATACACAGTAAGCATGTTGTGGTCGGTCCCCCTTGTGTCGACCACCGTTGCTAATTTTTTTTTATTATTATTATTAATATATGATACACACACACACACCACACACACACACACACACATATATAAAAAAAAATTATATATATATATATAAGGCGACTCTCCCAGGCGATCCTGAAACCCTAGATCCTTCCGTTCACCACCGACTCCGGCGTGGCCCCTGGCCAGGCCGGCGTCCTATTGTTAGGTGGCTGGACCATTTGGTCGCCACCGATCCCCCGTGTTTGTTTCTTTTTGTCCGGTTCCATGGCAAAGACTTTTGCTGAGGTCATGGGAGGCCAAACTTCGGCTGCCCATGTTCTTCCTCCAAGAGTTATTTCCTCCTTTAAAGGAGCCCCAGCGGTCTCTTTTTCGGAGGAGGAGGAGCAATCATTGATTGATCCATTAAAGTTTGCTTTAGTGGGCAAGTTCTCTCACTCTCGGCCGCCTATCGAATTAATTCGTAAGGCGCTTACGGGTTTTGAGTTCAATGGATCTATCAAAGCAGGTCTGATTGATGGTAAACACATTCTCATCCGTCCTTCAAATGAAGAAGATTATCTTCGTCTGAGATCCAAAGATACATGGTATATTGCTAGGGCTCCTATGAGACTTTTCAAATGGGATCCAGATTTCTCTCCATCTTATGAATCCTCCATCATGCCTACGTGGGTTGCCCTCCCAAATCTTCCTCACCATCTTTACAATAAAGAAGCCTTGTTTGCAATTACTTCTTCGATTGGAACCCCATTAAAGATTGATAAAGCAACTGCAGATCTATCTCGACCAAGTATGGCTCGGATTTTTGTTGAAGTAGATGCATCCAAAACCCTACAACAACGGATTCGGACAAATTTGCCTCGTAGTAGAAGTTTTTGGCAAACAGTGGATTATGAATCATCTCCGCTATATTGTTCTCATTACAAACATCAAGGTCATATGGTGGACTCGTGCAAAGCAAAACAAAAATCAAAAGATCGAGGCAAAGAACCTCAGGTGACAGAAGCCCCAGCTGACCCACAACCAAGTCATGTAGCTGATCAAATTGAAGAGGAACATACAGAAATAATTCCCGAGAATGAAGGGACAGCAGCAACTCCAACGACACATGCCACCCAAGATACCTCTCTCATTAATGAGACTACACCAGCCACCACTAAAGATACTCTATTACATGATTCAATGCCGATGCAGCAGGATCCAAGCACTGCAGCTTTGCCTTTGCAAGATGTTGTAGTGGAGCTTAATGATGAACAGACGGGTGATGGGACAGAAAATGAGGGTCATGACACTCTGGATGAAAATGATCATATGGAAGAAGGAGAAGTACAAACGAAGGTCATCTCCTGGGCGGATGAAGCAGACAATGCAGCACAAGGAGTTGTTACTGCCACCAAAAAGACCAGACAAAAGAAGGCGCCTGAACCAACAGATCGTTGCACTCGATCATCGGGAAAACTCTCTCACACTGGTACCTCCTCCACCTCCATTAATGCTTAAAACCCTTATATGGAATGTGCGCGGGATTGTGGCTAAGCCAACTCTTAAAAGAATCAAGAGTCTCTGCAGATTGCATAAAGTTCAAATACTGGTTATCATTGAACCGAAGGTCTCTAATACCCAACTTCTAAATTTTCAATTAAAGTTGGGGTTTGCCGCTGCTCTGGCTAATACTAGAGGAAACATATGGGTTTTCACTAAACAATCTTGCACAATGGTTTTGCTTGATAATTTTGATCAAGCAATAACTATCTCTGTTCATAATGACATTTTTCCAAAGGAGATCATGTTTTCTTTTGTGCATGGTCACGAAAAGAAGGAGGGTAGACGAGAATTATGGAGTAGGCTCTTAACTATGCAGCAACAATATCACTTGCCTTGGGTAGTAGGAGGGGATTTTAATGCTGTATGTCACTCTGAGGAGAAGGTTGGAGGCTTACCTGCTTGTCCTGTCTCGATGCAAGAATTTTTGAACTTCCAATTGGCAGCTGGAATTACTGACATTCCCTTCAAAGGTAGTAGTTTCACGTGGCTTAAATCTACGGAGGGAGATAGGCAGGCTTCGAGATTGGACAGAGTTTTCTTAGATAATGACTGTTTACGTTTTGTCCCTGCAACTGTTGTTGAACATTTGAGCCGTAATGAATCTGATCATGCTCCTTTGTTACTGACATTGCGAAATAAACAGGCGAGGGGACCAAAGCATTTTTGCTTTCTATCTTTCTGGACCAAGCATGAGGATTTTCTTTCCATTGTTCAATCGGCATGGACTTCAGTAAACCATCCTAATGGCCTTACTCAGTTAGGTATGCGTATGACAGCATGTCGCAAAGCTTTGTCCAATTGGAGTCATCAAACATTTGGCAATATATTTCAGGAGGTGAAGAAGGCAGAAGACGACGTACTAGCTGCAGAGCTTTCTTTTGAAGCGGATGCCTCGTTGGAGAATAAGGTGGCTTTACATCATGCTATGGCTAACCTTAAGCGTCGGGTGCGAGTAGAAGAAGACTATTGGAGACAAAAAGCGTGCTTGAAATGGGATATGGACGGAGATAAGAACACAGCCTACTTTCATGAATGTGTTAACAGTAAACATCGTAAACTTCGGATACACTCTCTCATTGGGGAGGATGGTGTGACTAAAGAATCCCTATCAGATATACAGGACATTGCAAATGGGTATTATGAGCAGTTATACAAAGCTGAAGCTACGATGCAGGATGAGGACTTTCTGCAGGTTATCCCGAAACTGGTCACTAATGAGGAAAATGAAACTCTTACTGCTCCCCCAACTCTAGAAGAATTATTTGCTGTGGTTCGCAGTTTGGATCCCAATTCTGCAGCAGGACCGGACGGGTATACTTCTCTATTCTTCATTACTTGCTGGGATGTTATTGTACAGGATATCCTTCTTGCTACATCATTATTTATGTCAGGCTTTCATCTTACTAAATCAATTACTTCTACATCTCTTGTGCTCATCCCAAAGAAGAAAAATCCGACTGCCATGACTGACTTTAGGCCGATTAGCCTATGTTCAGTTATGAACAAGATTATTTCCAAACTATTAGCTCGTCGATTATCCCCGATCCTGTCTAAATTGATCTCAAAAGAACAGAGTGGATTCGTGAAGGGGCGAGAAATAGTTGATAATGTCATCCTGGCCCAGGAAATGATGAGTAAAATAAAGAAAAAATATAGAGGAGGAAATATTGTAATCAAACTTGACATGATGAAGGCATATGATAGGGTGGATTGGGGCTTCTTGATGGCAGTTATAAGAAGATTTGGCTTCAATGAGTCATGGATTGACATGATTTTTCGGCTTTTGAATAACGTCTGGTTTTCTACTATTGTTAATGGCGCCTCGTCGGGGTTTTTCAAGGCATTTCGGGGTGTTCGACAGGGGGATCCTTTATCCCCTGCTTTGTTTGTTATTGCGGCAGAAGCTTTATCCCGTAATCTTAATGATATCATACATCGGCTTTCCTTCACCCCCTTTTATACTCCTAATGGGTGTCACCCCATTACTCATTTAGCATATGCCGACGATGTTATGCTATTCTCAGCAGGGGATTCCACATCTGTTCAGCATCTTCTTTGCACTCTGCAGTGCTATGAGTTGGTATCGGGACAAAAACTCAATTACTCTAAATCATCAATATATGTTCATGATACCTTTCCACCAGAGCGCGCTCAACATTTGTAAGAAATTTCAGGTTTTCAAATTGCTTCTCCACCTCTTATTTACTTCGGCTGTCCATTAATGGCAGGAAAGCAAAATGCGAATATGTATGAAGAGCTTATTCAGAAGATTCGTCTTCGTTTGGATGGATGGCAACAGAGAATCCTTTCTTATGGTGGTAAGTTAGTTCTACTGAAGTCGGTTCTAACTTCTATCCCAGTTTATACGTTGTCTGCTTGTAATCCCCCACTCAGTGTTATTAATCAGCTGGAAACTATGTTTGCTCGATTCTTTTGGGGTGCCAAAGATGGGGTGGACAAAAGGACTTGGGTAGGCTGGAAATCTATCTCACGACCACATGTTGAGGCTGGTTTGGGTGTTCGTAGCCTTACAGAAACTATGAACGCTTTTACTTCAAAAATGTGGTGGAAATTAAAAACTCAGGATTTGCTCTGGACTCGCTTTCTTCGTGCGAAATATTGTTCAAGGCATTCGGTTGATTCAGTCATGCCTAATGCACTCTCATCCAGAATTTGGAAAAGACTGATCCAGGGCAGGGAGCTAACAAATCATCTTATTGATCCTTTGTTTATCGGTGGCAACCTTTGTTGGCGTTGGTCGCCATCTCCAACGGGTACGTTTACTTTGTCATCAGCATGGGCTCATACCCGTATCCCTCATATCCAACATCCTCATTATAAACATATATAGGGATCCTGTATTCCTTTGAAATGGTCTATATTGTTGTGGCACATCATGTTGGACAAATTACCAACTGATGACCAAATTCAGAAGCTTGGGTTTCAATTGGCGTCGAAATGCCATTGTTGCAACGAACCAGCGCAAGAAACGCTCATACATATTTTTAAGGATGGACAGCTTATTGTAGATATATGGATGCCTCTCAGTTCTGCATTCAATCTTCTTGGACAGCATAGAACACTCCTGGGTTTCTTCAAACTATGGTGGTCTCAAAAAAATCTTCACCTAAAGCAAATCGTTGTAGGGGCAGTATGCTGGGTTGCTTGGAAGAATAGGAACAAGTGGCGCTACAAATCATATTCTTATGATAGAGATCAGCTGTTGTTTGAAGTTAAAAGACAAATTAGCAAAGTTTTGATTCGATGTAGGCATTCGCCTGTGTTGCCTGCATTGTTGCAGTAGCCGCTGATTGTATTTTCAGTTACTTCTCTTAAATGAATAAATCTCTTGTTCGAAAAAAAAAAAAAAAAAAATATATATATATATATATATATATATATATATATATATATATATATATATATATATATATAAACTAATAAATGCCCAAAGTAGCTTATAATATGTCAAAAAAATATTTTTTTTAAATATATAAAAATATCTACATTTACTAACTATATTTGATATATGCGTATATATGCATATATATACATATCTAAAATATGAATCAGCATATAAAAAATATTCCTATTAAAACTTTTAATACACTTCTATATTAATATTACTCATAATCATTCTCATATAAAATATTAAAATAATTTTAAAAAGATTATATTATATACCAAGGAAAAATTTATTTATTATATAGAAATATTATTTATATTAAATCAATAAAAAATTTGACAAAACCCTCATAATATATACATAAATGAATATCTCGCAAATATTTGAAGGATGGAAATTTTCATGTAAAAATCTATCATTAATATTATAAAAATACAAATACAAATAAATTTACATTTCATAAAAAATAGTAAAATTCAACTTAAGCCAAAATAATAATAATAATTCACAAAATTTGGGGGTTTTACACGTAGACTCTCCCGCTCGCGTAGAGCCTCGCTCGCGTAGAGTCTCGCTTGTGTGCAGCCTTGCTCGCGTAGAGCTGTCTTTTCTTGGTCTTGCCTACGTAAAGCTATTTTATACTCGGTGCCCCTTTGCCTAGCGTAGTTTCATTAGCGTAGAGACTTTGAGCCCCTTGGCGTACCCCGTTTGCCCTTTTTATGTTCTTGCACCTTTTGTCATGAACTTGATAATCACGAATTGGTTAATATGATTGGAATGATAATTGTACACGACATGGTATATCAAGTAATCTAACGTGATATGACATGATAGGATATGACAAGTAAGCATGATGGGAACTATTGAATGTTGTTACGACGGCTAGCATGATATGGCAAGAATGAATGGCCTGGACACCATGGACGATTGTGTTTGTACAAATGAATCAGTATTGTCTTGCATCATGTCTAGGGCATGGACCCCTGAGTACCACGGTCAGGGGCAGCTACTGAAACTGACTAAGGCTAATAACTAGAATAATCCAGTAGTCATGAAGAGATTTTCTAGGTACAGGCAATTACGTTATCTGGGTGCCCCATCATGGGATTTATAGCCTACCGTCGAGAAGGGCACATTTTTAGCACACTGTCATGTATTGCTCCCTCTAAGCTACTTAAGGGTATTTGTGTTTCTTGGACGATGTACCCACATGAACTCAACCCCTAATTTCGTCTAGATAACCTGGAAGGTCTGCAGGACTTGTGGCTGTTGGAACATCTCATTGCATCTTGCTAGTAACTAGGCCTGTGATAACCCTAGTTAGTTAAAGTATCAAGCCGTACTTATTGCTTGGCCATGAATGTTGGATGGAGTCTAACCAGTCCAAGCCTTGTCTTATTCCAGTACTTGGCTACTTCGGAACATGATTTCATATGCCTACCTTATCAATAACTGATCGGAATAATTTCTCATCCTCTTGACATTTATTGCCCTATTTAGATTTCATGTCTTATTATTATCTTTCTTATTTTATGTTCTGATATGCTGGTTTTAGTTCTTAAATGAAGCCTCCTTTGTGGCACTTGCTCTTTCTGGGATCTAACCCAGCTTGTTTTGCATGGCCAGATACCGGAGCAGCTCCAGAGGATCTCCCTACCTTCCAGCCAGATGGTGACCACCAGGTGTAATCCTGGCAATGAGTGGATTTTATTTTTGCTCGCCCACTCTATTGTAAAAGTATTCTTTTAAGGCGTTTAGCCGATGAGCACGTGTTAGCTCGATTGTACTTTACTTACTGTCGCCTACGGGCTGTAGCATGAATAATAAATCCTAGGGTTGATCATGTGTGACTGAAACTCTTGCTAGTCTTCACATTTTGTATGACTAGCTTTATGATCATCCAAATATGTAATGTATGGGACGCCTTGCTATTGTATATTTGGTGATCTGACATCTTGTAACTGCTATTACTTGCTTGAGATTGAGACAATAGGCTTGTTCATGACCATAAGAGACTGATGGCTTGTAGTTAAACCCTCATATATCTAGATAGCCGTGACCGTATAACGAGGTGGGTTGTACTTCAATATACGTAGCTGGTTGTGCCCATCCCCGCTCTCCAAAATTCTGGTTCTTGGCCATGACACAAGTCCTCAGTGACTACTGGATCCTGTTGAGGGTCCAGGTCACCTGTGTCAACTAGGCCTGCTTCATAGTAAATATCGCAGCAATCCTCATCATCTGTAATATTTTAACAGGTCCAGTCAGGACGGAAACGAATACATATCTCTTACATAGATCATAACATGAAAAAATATGAAACATGCTATAGAATAATATACATGAACTATTGTAAAGAAGTAAGACTGTAAAAGAGAACATGATATATAGAAATAGGTATACATGATATAATAAGAGAACTGAACTAATTATGTGATGTAGAGCATAATCTGGTTATGTAAACTGGCTTAGGTTGTACATGACTTAAATCTAGTTTGGAGTTTGCACATGATAAGGGTGTAGATCACATAACCAAATAAATACTCCCCCTAGCCCAATCAGTACACAAGGATCTATCCAGGTTATGTTATTGCACATGAAAGGTAGTGTCACATGGATAGCTAGTCCATATGACAACTAGTTTATACATGAAGGCTTACATGATCATAAGTGTACATAAATATCACATGAGTGTACATGAATAAATACGAATACAAGGAGTAGATGATGCATATGATAAAGTACATGAGTATAATATACCCGATGTATCCGAGGGGATAACATTGCATGAAGAGATCCATATAGTACTAATCCATGATACATCGTGACAGCAACAAGTAAACTAGTCTATCACAAGTAATACGTCCAACCAAGTATAAAACGGTCAGAGAATGTACTCGCCTGACAATCCAAGCTGCTGATGAGGAAGTGTAACTGAACTGGAGTGATGTAACCCTATTTAAAATAACCACAAGTCACAACATGGTCCATAATATCGTAAGAAAGGTCTATAATGCACTTCTACATGTTTCTAGGTCCTTCTAGGTCAAAGTCAACCTAGGAAATTAACTCGATCCAGGAAGAACTCACACTTCGAGAGCTTGTCATAAAGCTGCTCCTTCTTGAGAGTCACCAGAACCACTCTCAAATGCTCCTCATGCTCCTCTGGGGTCTTTGAATACACCAAGATATCGTCGATGAACACCACTACAAACTTGTCCAAGTACTGGTAGAACACCTTGTTCATCAAGTTCATGAACACCGTCGGGGCGTTAGTTAACCCAAACGTCATCACCATGAACTCAAACTGGTCATACCGTATCCTGAATGCTGTCTTCGGAATGTCTTCCTTCTTCACCTTCACTTGATGGTAACCTGACCTCAGATTAATTTTGGAGAATACCTTCGCTTCGCTCAACTGATCGAACAGATCATCAATTCTCGACAGCGGGTACTTATTCTTGATCGTGAGGTTGTTGAGTGCCCTGTAGTCAATACACATCCGTACCGACCCATCCTTCTTCAGTACAAAGAGTACTGGTGCACCCCAAGGTGAAAAACTCGATCGAATGAAGCCTTTATCCTGTAACTCATCCACCTACTTCTTCAACTCCACAAGCTCGCTGTTGTTCACTTTATAGACGTGCTGAGATATCGACTCTGTGCTGGGCACCAAATCTATAGAGAACTTCACATCTCTATCCGGAGGTAACCCTGGCAACTCCTTCGGAAATACATCCATAAACTTAGGTATCAATGGATGTGGCATGCTCTGCTCCTCTACTGAAACTCCACAGAAAACTTTGCTGCTCTACTCTACCTCCCGACTGGTGAACTCGAACTCTGGCTCTCCTGGCACTCTGAAAAGAACTCTACCATCGCGACAGTCTATACTGGCATGGTGCCTGCTCAACCAATCCATACCGAGTACAATATCATAGTTCGGTAATAGTATTATGAGCAGACTCACATCCAGTTCTCGACCTCCCAAAACTACTCTCCGATCCTTGCAAACATCATGGACGAAGATAATACCACCCTCAGGCGTGATCTTGTAAGTCCTAGGCAATATTTCAAAAAAAATTTGGTGTCTAACAGTAAATGATACAGACACAAAGCTATGGGAAGCACCCGAATCAAATAATGTGAATACGGGAAATGAGTCGATAAGAACAGAACCTGCTATAAGATCACCGACTGTCTCTGCATCCTCGGCTGACATGGCAAAGGATCGCCCCTGCTGACCTCCTCTGGTCTGTTGCTGGTGCTGGATAAACTTCTGTTGCTAGATCGATAATGGTCCCTTCTGCTATCCTGTCAGAGCCTTGGCTCCTGTTCCCTGAGTTGTATGTCCTGTAGCCATGGGACAATCCCTCAACTGATGATGTACTGCACCACAGAGTATGTACTTTCCTAGCCTCTTCCTACACCCGTTCCACACATGTCCTGGCTCTTGCAAAAAGTATAACTGATGACCTGCTGCTGTCTAGGTGCATGCTAAAATTGCTTCTGCTGAAAAGGCTTCTACTGATGTTGCTGCTGCTGATAATGGAGCCTCTTGGCCGAGCCCCCACTATCGCTGGCTCCATGTGAATCATGACCTCTCTTCGATATCAGTTTAAGGTTGTCCTCCGCTGCCATAGCTTCCAAAAACTCTTCTCAAAAGTAGCATTTCTGTTGCTCTTGGTCAAGGACTTGACTTCCTTAACTAAGCCCTTCTTGAACCTTCTAGCCTTCGCTGTCTCGCTAAGGCCCTCCACAAATCTACCCAGGCGACAGAACTCTCCGGCGTACTTCTTTACTGTCTGGTTCCCCTGAACCTAGCTCTCGAACTGCGTCTCCAAAGCGCCAAGTGTTGTGTCGGGAAAGAACTTCTTCTTGAAAAGCTTCTTGAAAGCCTCCCAAGTCTGTCCCTCTGTACCAACCGTGGGGTCGGTCTGGTACCAAGTGCGGGTGAGGTCCTGCATCTGACTGCCCGTTGCTTCTATCTGAAGCCTAGCTGGTATCTCCACGAGACAAAAGATCTCCTCTATATGCTCGATCCAGTCGTCGGCATATAGGATACCCTCGGTACCCTTGAAGTCTCGTAGCCGTATTTTCTGGAAGTCCTAAATGCCCGGAGTCTTAAGCTGGTATGGCTGTATCTGCCCTTCCTGTGGTTGGACAGCCACCTTCTCTACTGCCACCATGGCTAGCTGATGGACATTGTCAATGCCCTGCCTCATATCTTTCGCCTGGCGCCGCTAAGTCTCCATCATCTGTTGTATGAAGGCAAAGAACTGCGCCATATCAACTGTCCCCTGAGGCAGTAGTAGTAGCATCCCCTGAACTCTGGGGGTAGTCCTCGGAACCGGTGGAGGAGCACCCCTAAAAGCTGCAGACGGTCCCAAATGAGCTAGAACAAGAGGTACTATGGTCCCAGGGTCCTGCTGAGTCAGGCGAAAAGTGGCAGACCTCTCAGCGGTATCCCTTAGGCCAGAGCATTACAATCGTATCTCCACCATCCTGAAGACAGATCAAACAAAGAATTAATTACTGAGAAAGAAGCGATAAAATCAAATAAAGACAGTTTGTTTCCAAAAGAAGACAATTAGCAGCAAGAATTAGATAAGAGTTTTCCTAATATGATTTAGTACCTTAACTTATATCCTATATCCTATTGCAGGCTGTAGTGATACTCTAGTTTGAGTACTACTACGAAATCATACTAGTTGCGACTGGAGTACCTGCATGGGCCACCACTGAAAACGTGTCACGACCAGCACCCAGTATAAGGGCACAAGAAGTGGGTACGTCCAGCCTACACTGCAGTATCGATGATAGAATGTTGTCCTAGGTCTAACATCTAACACAATCTAGAATATGCTCCGAATGGAGAACAACATAATAAGTAATCTCAATCACAAACTAAGATGGAAACGATGATAAGATAATCTCCATACACACAGAGAGTCACAAATATAAATAATAAGTCTCGGTACAAAACTCCAAAAATAATATCTCAATACAATCACAAATGTCTCAAGAATTAGATAATAAGAAAGTCTAGACTAAGCTAATGGCAAGTCCTCAGCGAATATTGGATCCTGCTGAGGGTCCAGGTCACCTGTGTCAACTAGGCCTGCTCCATAGTAAGTATCGCAGCAATCCTCATCATCTATGATATTTTCAACAGGTCCAGTCAGGACAGGAATAAATACATATCTCTCACACAGATCATAACATGAAAGGAAATATGAAACAAGCTATAGAATAATATATATGAACTTCTGTAAAGAAATAAGACTGTAAAAGAGAACATGATATATGAAAATAGATATACATGATATAATAAGAGAACTGAACTAACTACGTGATGTAAAGCATAATCTGGTTATGTAAACTGACTTAGGTTGTACATGACTTAAATCTAGTTTAGAGTTTGCACATGATAAGGGTGTAGATCACATAACCAAATAAATACTCCCCCTGCCCCAATCAGTACACAAGGATCTGTCCAAGTTATGTTATTGCACATGAAAGGTAGTGTCACATGGATAGCTAGCTCACATGACAACTGGTTTATACATGAAGGCTCACATGATCATGAGTGTACAAAAATATCACATGAGTGTACATGAATAAATACGAATACAAGGAGTAGACGATGCACATGATAAAGTACATAAGTATAATATACCCGATGTATCCGAGGGGATAACATCGTATAAAAAGATCCATATAGTACTAATTCGTAATACATCGTGAGAGCAACAAGTAAACTAGTCTATAACATGTAATACGTCCAAGTATGAAACGGTCAGAGAATGTACTCGCCTGACAATCTAAGCTGTTGATGAGGAAGTGTAACTGAACTGGAGTGATGTAACCCTATTTAAAATAACCACAAGTCACAACATGGTCCACAATATCATAAGAAAGGTCTACAATACACTTCTACATGATTCTTGGTCCTTCTAGGTCAAAGTCAACCCTTAGTCAACTCTAGTCAAATCTGGTCAACTATAGGTCAAGTAGTCCGTTTACTAATTTTTAGGTCATACACAAGTTTCCAAGTCATTCTAAGTTCGTTTGAGTTGATTTGGATCAAGTTTGACCAAAAGTTGACTTTTCTCAACTTGGTCAACTTGCCAGTCAACTCGACTAATTTAGACACATTGGGCCAATCCTAATCTGTCCCAATAATCCCTAGGTTACATCCACGAGCAAATACTTGCATATATATATATATATATATATATATATATATATATATATATAATATATATATATATATATATATATATATAGATATATTGTTACATCCACGAGCAAATACTTGCATATATATATATATATATATATATATATATATATATTACTTACTTGTGACAGAGGTTTGTGTCGACAAGGGACTGTTGTGAGGGTTCAAAACTAAGAATAATAGCTAAGTACTTACTATGAGACTATACATATTATATAATTTATATATATATATATATATTATATATATATATATATATATATTTATATATATATATATATATATTTCCTTTTTCTCTTTCTTCCGGGCTTAGTTCGTTGCACTATGTCGACAGGCCTCCGACGTGCGGATGTCCCGAATCACACAGGCCAATTCATCATTGCCTAACCAGCGCCCCCGCTTGAGGCCGCGGCCAAATGACCGCGGAGCCACCCCGAGTGGAGTGATTAGGAGCGTGAACCCGCAAGGGCTCGAACTCACGACCTCCCACTGGGAGCCACTCG
>JANAVB010025781.1:30000-46746 GCA_029216955.1 Iris pallida | reverse complement strand
ATTTGCTAGTTGTAGCACCTCTAACATGGTACAATTGGTTAAAGAGGTAAGGAAGTCCCAATCCTCGCGTTCTTTAGCTTCCAACTGATTTTTGTACACGTCGAAGGTGAGCAAATGTGCTAAGCTCCCTAGGTTTGGTGGAATCGTGCCGCTGAAATTGTTCCCTTGGAGCTGAACGAGACCAAGGCGAGAAGCGTTGGGCAAAGACATTGGAATTTCGCCGTGCAGTCTGTTGTTGGCAAGGGATAGAAATTCACTGTTTGGAAGTGCTTGGCCTAGATCTGGTGGAAGTGAGCCGTGTAGCTGGTTGTTGTCCAGATAAAGAACTTTAAGAGAGGAGATGTTCCATACCGCAGTTGGGATTTCTCCCTCGAGATTATTGAATGCCAGCTGAACAACTGTGAGTTTGGAGAGTTGGCCTAGAGATGGTGGGATGCCTCCCGAAAGCTGGTTGTCTGTCAACTCGAGACGAGAAAGTGATGAAATATTGGCCAAAGAAGTCGGTATTTGCCCTGTAATACTGTTATTTGATAGAGTGAGATTGATCAAGGAATGAAGAGAGCCAAACTCACTAGGGATATGCCCTACAAGCATGTTGTACTGTAATGCTATGGCCCGGAGGCGTTTGCAACGGCAGAGTTCCCGTGGAACTACCCCATCGAGAGAATTGTTGGCCAGGTGAAGATTCTCGAGTCGCGACAGACTACCCAGTTCTTGTGGTATCTGCCCATGGAAGTGATTGGAGATGAGGTTGAGCACGGTGAGGAATGTGAGGTTGGCTAACGCAGGTGAAATCATACCAACCAAGTCGAGAGATGGCAGCTGAAGTGCCACCACTCTCTCTGGATGTCCATGACCACATATGACACCATTCCACCTGCAGAAATGAACAGAATCATTCCACTGGATCAAGGATCCGCGTGGATCGAGGGAGATCCCGGACCTGAAGATTAGGAGAGAAGATCGATCGGTCGCGTTGTTGTTGAGTTTTGGTATTAACATTGCAGCACTCACATGTTGGTTGGCATGGTAACTGAAGAGAAGTAGTGCGATGGAAGAAATTAGAAAGGAGGGGTTTAGTGTTGTTACAGGAATTGTGAGGAAGCACATAATTCCCATTGGAAAAAAAAATTATGCTGCTAGCTCTACTACTAAGGTTATTTGATTGTACTCTGATTTATACATTCTGAAGAAGAGCCACTGTTCTTGACTTCTGCGAATGTTGGTTTTAGTAGGTATGAGTTAGATTAATGTTGGATCCCCAAGGACAAATGATTAATGTAACCATTCAAAGCACAGGAAGGATTTTCTATGACAAAATATATAATTTCCTACTATTGAGCCCTCAAAGAAGTCATGGATACTGTTGTATGTCCGAACTTCCGACTAATGATTTCGAGCTTGATGATGAACCTTTCATTTTCCTTGTGAATGTATAGTTTCACTAGCCATGGCTAACTGCCAAGGATGGGCCATCACAAAATAACTATCTTCGACAATACGTTCGCGAGGTTTATGAGCCGGTGATCTCTAATTTTCTTTCCTGTGCAAGGATAAATGATTTGATCTCTAATTTTCTTTCCCGTGCAAGGATAAATAATTTTTATGTACAAAAGAAACGGTTGGACAAGCCAATGGTTGGAGAAGCTTTGTACAGGGAGGTCCTGGGACTGAATTGCAGGGTTAGTCAAAGGCTGACCTTTCTTCTAAAAATGAAAGAGACTCTCATGTGCTATCAACAAGATTGGAATCAAAATATAGAGGGACCTTAACATAACATTTTCCATATAGTAGGCCAATGATTAAATGAAAATTGTTTCTGTTAGGAAGTCAAATTTGATTGATTAGGCTGTAGTTTTCATGTGGCATACTAATGACAACTACTGATGTAGAGTACTTTAAAAAAGTCAGATTAAGATAAATTGGTTAACTAGTAGTTTTAAATGGACACCAAAGAAGGGTTCTAGAATTGATATTTATTATAGTTTATTTCGTTACAACTTAGCACTCTGACTCAGTATTATTTTCTTCACATATCAGTAACAAAATCTTTCAGAACATTACTATCATTCTTCTGTATCAAGAATCAAGAACCCTGGACAGGAATATCTATTAGTTTAATTGTAACTAAATACCCTCAACTATCCTAATTTTGTAACTTAATATCGTATACTTTCATACTATACCAGTAAATACCTCAACTATAATTAGACAACTTACTACCATGATCAAGTTAACGAAAAAGTTAAAATGATTCCCCCCCCCCCCCCCCAACCAAAAAAAAAAAAAAAAAATCCTCTTTTTAAACCCCTTACAGAAGGGGGAAAAAACTGACCAAAAGAAAAATCCCTAAATTCCAAGAAGAAGAACGATTCCATCTTCCTCTCTTTCTTCTCTTCCCCTTTTTGTTGTAAGACATCTTCATAGTTATTCTCCATTACAAGAAGAAATTTTATTCCAATGTATAATTTTTGAACTCATGTAGGTTTTTACTTTTTGTGTATGGTTTTATGTTAATCCATGATGACATATCCACTGACAGTCCCTTTTTGGCTAATTTATTATTTATTTGATTATTTTTACTATTTTGCATATGGGTTAGGTTTTTGCTAGGTTATATTTGTGTGGGTTTTGTTTTCTGTATTTGGATGTATGGATTTTGATAGGTTGTAGTGTTGTTTCTTTGGTACTCCATGTGAGTACAAACTGATAAACTTCAATTTGAAAAGAATAATAGATTTTAAACCATTGATGTTGATTGTTTACGAGTTGGGGACCACAATTCACATGTGATATTGTGTTAATGTCTAGGTAGGCTAACAGAGAGTAGATGTGTCAATGTAGATGGAGATCGTATGCAGTGTTAATGTTCTTTTTTAACACAAATCAGTTGGGGGACCAAATTTAGTGTTTGTTTTATCAATTTGGGACCACATGAACATATAGTGTATGTTTTTATGTCTAAAGAATACTTCTAATACTTGTTTAATAACACAAACACTTGTTTAACGATTGTTTTCTCTCTTTATTCTGCAGTTAATATTGAACTGTTCTTTGAGACTACACCATGATGGTCACTTTACTATTGATACAAGGAGGAGATATGCCGGTGGAGATAAGAATATAGAGAACACTGACTTGGATGGAATGCCTCTCTAAGAATATGAGATATTGAGAGACTATGTCGCAACAATATTTCAAAAGAATCCTAGGAGCGTTGTGAAGATAAGGACATAAAGGTCAATAATTAAAGAACCCAATCTTTGATGGAATTTTTATCAAAAAAAAATTATATGGAAAAGTATATTTGTAACAAAATTATACATATAAAATAAGAAGTTTGTAATAAGTATAACGAGATAAAGATTCCGGCAGATGGTTTGGCGGAGGCGAAAATTCACAAAATTGAAAAAAAAAATAAAAAAAAATTGGCGGACAAAATTCTTAAATATAGTTTTTTTAGAAAAAATCAAATCAAAATTTATTATTATCCACATGCAAACTTAATCTGCTTTATATAGATAATTTTATAGATATTTTATTATTTAAAGAGAAATCAAATAAATAATTTTATATATACAAATTTTAAATAGATATTATATAGATAATAATAAATAATTTGTCTATTAGTTTAATTTAAATTTTAGAATATATATATATAATAAAAGTCAAATATGATATTATATATACAAATTGTATATAGTTGTTTAATATAAATTTGACAAATAGATAATTTTGGTTTTTTTTTTTAATTTCTAAAATGAGGAATAGATAATTTGGATGATAACAAAATAACTATTTGTTATCTATGTAATATCTATTTAAAATTATATATAAATTATTTGTTTGATTTCCTTTTAAAGAACAAATTATCTATATAGATAATAATATATATTTTGGATGATACCAAAATAACTATTTATTATCTATATAATATATACTTAAATTTTGTATATATAAATTATTTATTTATTTATTTTTCAAATTAAATAAATTTTGTTTATGGATAATAACAAATTATCTATTAGTGATATCACAAAAAATGTACTATGGATAATAACAAATCAAAAATATTTATTTAAAATTTAAAACTAAAGAAATTTAAATGATGACCAAAATATTCAAAAAAATAATATTCTTCCACCACTTTTTGGGTATGATATTTTGGATGATAAAAATGTGATATTATCTATTTCTTGGTGTTTTTTTTTTAATATTCGATACCAAAATTATATTTGTCAAATTTAAATTAACAAATATCTAAAAGTTGTATATATAATATCACATTTTATTTTTTTTATATATATATATATATATATATATATATATATATATATATATATATATATATATATATATATATATATATAATCTCAAATTTAAATTAAACAAATATACAAAATTATATATTTGTTATACATATTTCTATAGATGATATCAAAATATCTACACATAATAATAAAATTATCAAAAAAATTATATATATGGTTTTCAAAAAAAAAAAAAATTATATATATAAAATTTATTTAAAATCTTATACAGAGAATTATTTATTTGATTTCCCTTTAAAGTAACAAAATGCCTTTAAAATTATCTATGTTATTCAAATCAAATATATTTTGTTTATGGATAATAAATTTTTATTATATATCCTGAGTTTTAATAGTACGGCCAAACAGTCCATGCAGCGTGCTACGTTAGTATATGGAAAATCTCAGTTAAGATGCAACAAGGATTCATTAATCGTGAACTGTGTAAAGAGGGTCGGCCAAGCCTAAATAATAACAATTAGTAAGAGTTCATTGTTCCCCTTAGGAGGGCTACCAGGACGGTGTTATGGAATATGATATAGTAGTCTCATTATTGCTATAGGACAGACATTGGGCCATTACTATGAATATAATAGATACTGCGCTGCAAAAATATAAGGATAAGCCATAATATCTAGGGGCTTGCCAGTAAGAAAAATACAAAATCGGGATCACTTTCCTCCCAATGATCTATGTGATTTAACTAGTTAATTATCCCTACCATGACGTGGACACACAACCATCCATCTTTGATGTCTTACCGAAGTACGTCTACGTTGGGCATGGATCCGGATTGATTCTTGAGGGTTCCTACTTAGATTCATCCTGAGCGTAGATACAACAATAAATACACAATCATATCTCTAATTCACGCTACGTACGCTGACCTACTACAAAGATATTCACATATGCAGTAATATATAATAACTAGGACAGGAATAAGACATCTTAGTTCACAAGTAAACATGAACACCTCAATGCAATAAATAAACTAATACCTCAAAGGGTATCCTGGTAATAAATAGAACAGACACAATGTAGTCATGTCAACGGGGTCGGCCCTGGCCCAGGGCGACTACCCAGGGGCCACGAATCATGAGGGACCATAATAAATTAGTTTCAAAATAAATATGTTAATAATTTTGTATCTCAAATAGAACTAGTATGTACCATGGGCCTTTTAGATATAAAGTTATTATAGTGTAGTGGTCAGTACTTTAGACTTATATACTAAAGGTCCTAAGTTCAATCCTTGGTTGTTACCTTTTTAAAAAAAAAAATTTTACATTATGTATAGGGGCCTTATTTTGAAAGTTCGTGTTGGGCCCCCATGAGCTCAGGGCCAGCCATGCATGACAAGAACAAGAACAATTAGGAAATCAATCAATCATGAATTCAACCTCTTCAATAATTCATCGATCCACTGCGTATCATGTGTATCAAAGTCTGGGATACGACCATTAGACATTACACCAACCCAAACTTAATTTTTTTAGAGCATACTATATCACACAAAATCCATAAGTTAATCCATGGATTCTAGCAATCAATTAATCCTTAACACCAGAGTGACGAAGGTTCTACTATCCGGTCAGCGGACGGGGGTCGAAGGGACAGCGCTCCTCGTGAGGGTTCTGGGGCGAAATCTCCGAAAGCTAATCAAACTTTCGGGTACTAGGATAAAAGACGGTGGGTAGACACTAGAAAATGTTCCGGAGAAGGCCAGATGCCCACGTTACGTAACGACACTCAAACCATGAGCTATCCTGAAGAATCAGCAAGCAAGCGATATACCGACGTCCGACGGGCTGTTGCCACATTCTACCTACGGTATATTGCCTGCACAGAAACAGTGCAAACAACAGGTCGGGATGGGTTTCTAAGGGCCCAAATCAAGTCAAATCTCTTTCAATTCATTTCCAGCAACAAAGGATATATAACAACAAATTCCTACAGCACTTATGGACCTATGTTCGAGATCAAAACCTCCCTATCATCTAAATATCAAGGATTCATCCACAGAATTGTAGAATTTATCCAAAATCCCAAACGTAGCTCCAAGCCCAGGCTAAAACCCACAACCACCAGAAAATACTCTTCACAAATCAAGAGGAAACTGAAACAAAAAAATATAAAACTAAGCAAAAACATTTCATTTGAAGAAAACACATCAGAATCACCATTTATTCACAAGCGCAAGATAACATAATCTAATAATATATTAACGAAATTTATGAGTAATCATAATTATAAGTAATCTACAAAAAAGAATTGAATATTGATATTAGGGTTAAGGCTACGGTTTATACCAAAATGGGCTCCAAGAACAGGGGGTCGGCCGGAACGTTGTCTGGCTCGGACCGGGCTCGGCAGAGGGGGGGGGGGGGGGGGGGGGGTGGTCGTCGCTTGAGAGTTCGCTGAGAGCGGGCCCTAACCCTAACCGGCAGTGGGTCCGGGTCGAGTAGGAGCTAGGGGACAGCGGCAGTGGGTCAAGGTGGACGGGGAGCCGATTGGCGGGGAATCACCGGAGAGGAGAGGACTCCGGGCACTAGAGAGGAGGGGGTGGTCGCCGAGAAAGGAGAGGAGCGGTTTGACGAGTTCGCCGGCGCGGGAGGAAGCCGGGACAGGAGAGGTGGCGTTTCGATTTAGGGGCGTTTTCATAATTAATCACCATCGTAATTGCAAGTGAGTGTTGAATACTCTAGTTACTATATTTTTATAATTATGGCCTTCATTTGGTACATTTGTAGGCCTCGTTTGGTAAATAAAAAAAATATATTTTTATTTGATTATATTGCGATTACATTACAATATACCAATCGAGATCGTAATATAATCGAGATCGTAATTGTAATATAATAAAAATATATTAACTAGAGTATCGGTGCTGTTACATTGAGATTACGATTAAATTATTATGGTGAACCAAACGGAGTAGGAGTAAAGTGTATAATTTAAAGTGGTGATGTTTATTTTTTTTTGATCATTTTAAAATATATTATAAATATATAAATTAACTATTTTGTCCTCAAATATATGATACATTTTAAATACAAATTTGAAAATATTTAGTTCGCCCTCAAATACTTTTATGAGCCCAATATAAACTATGTCATCCTCAAATTCACCTTCAAGTAACAATAATTAAAAAATTATTTAATAAGTATTTTTAGTATAAAAAAAAAATTTAATTTTACTTTTCAAACTACATTTCCATTTTGGACACAATAAATTATTTGATAATTTGAAAGGAAAAAAAAAATCAAACTAGTTTTGTTTTTTTATCTAGAACTAAAGAAAACCGAAAAAAAAAAGAATTAGGATAGTTTGGACATGTTTTGCAATATCAAATTTTTTTCACTTACAAGTGATAACTCATAAGCTCAAAATTTAAGCTTATAATTTATCACTTGGGCCTCGTTTGGTTTGCGGAATGGAAGGAAAAGAAAATCAATTCCTTGTCATTTTTTACCTTTGAAATTTTTTGTTTTTTATTGATTTTTCTTTCCGATGTTTGGAAATGACAAGGAATTTGGAAATGAAAGTGATTACTTCAATGTGGGAAAGTGATTTCTTGCTTGGATGGATGGAATTACTTTTTTTCCATAATTTTTCTTCCATTGGAAATCACTTTCCTTTCCTCCTCAATTCCTTTGGCACCCAAATATAGGAAAGTAATCACTTTCCTTTCCTAACCCAGAGATTCTGCGAACTAAACGAGACCTTATAAGAAAATCACTATACAGTACTTAGTACTTTAAAATGCAAAAACAAACACCTTAGGTTAACTTTAAAATGCAAAAACAAACACCTTAGGTTAACGGATTCGGTAATTGTTTGAGCACTTTAAAGTGCTTGACTTTAATTAGCAAGCAAGAAAGAAAAAACACATCTAAGTTGGTGTCAATTTTTTTAAAAATAAATAGGTTCCAACTCTTTCCTATTTATTTTTTCCATTTTTGCAAGACCTAACTGAAATCTGTAAACTCCCAAATAACCCTCTGGGTCACCTGACAATTCTGTCCTATATTCACATATTCTCAGAAAGTTTCAACGTAGATGCATTTTGTAATTCTTTGTTAATAAACAGTGAGTCGTATGCAAATCACATAACTTTTCTTAAGAGTAGAAAGAAAGGTGCATCAATGTCAAGTCCTATATTCACATATTCTTAGGAGTACTTCTGTTTGGACTTGAAATGAACAGGTGCCAGTTTGAGTATATTGAGTGAAGGTGAATCTCCCAACCATCTACAGAGTAGAAAGAAAGGTGCATCAATGTCAAGTCATTTGGCCCAAAAAAGGAGCATTATATTTTGCACGGAAACAGGTAAGGGCACATACATGATACTAAATTTTTTGGATAAGTACAATATAACCATTGATGTGGAGGATAACAACCAGTATTCTAAATGACAGCCGTCTAGACGGCACCTAGGCGGTAGGCAGCCTCTCTCCGTACCGCTTTTCGGTAGGCGGTGGAGTAGGTAGCCTCTCTCTGTTGGCCGCATAGACGGAGGTGAGGCAGCGTAAGCAGACGTCTAGGCAAAGCAATACCTAATAAGATATTTTGGAGAAAAAAAATTTTGTAAGCATTATAGGCCTATAGTTGACTTTTGCAAAACTAAAACTTTATAAATATTTGTTCTATTACTTACTTCGTTATGCATGTGACACCCTTAAGATATGCATATTATGCAAAAAAAAAAAAAAGTGATAAAATTGTAAATATGTTCAAAATATATCGACATGCACCCGCCTACCGCCGTTTAGAACCTTAATAACAACAATATAATCATATTTTTTGCACGATCACCGACACACTGGTTGAGACATCATTTTCATGTTTCCGTGCAACATTAGAGTGCAACCTCAAATAATACCGAAATTTATGGGAATCGAGACACAATAGTAAGATATACAGCATCTAGCTGACCATGAATCTGAACAGAGTTGCATCTTGATGTCTACAGCTAGTTTGATTCCATTTGAAACAGAAAAGGGCAAACACCGTCCATATATTCTCGGTACCATTTGAAACAGAAAAGAGCAACCACAACCACTGGAGGAACCAAACAAGATTCACTTTTCCATTCTTAGGCCTCATTTGGTTCGCAGAAAGGAAAGGAAATCGATTTCTTGGTAAATCATTTCCTTTGAAAAATTACAATTTCTATCGACTTTTTTTTCTTTTCCGGTGTTTGGAAATGTTAAGGAAATTAGAAGAGAAAGTGAATACTTTAAGGTGGAAAAATGATTCCTTGCTTGGATGTAATTATTTTTTTTCCTAATTTTTTTTCCATTTTGGGAATCACTTTCCTTTCCTTTTCAATTCCTTTGGCTTCCAAATATAAGAAAGTAATGACTTTTCTTTCACAACTCCATGATTCCGCGAACCAAAGGAGGCCTTACTGCCAAAATGCCAATGGAAAACACACATGCTCCAGCTGAAACGGAACCGAACTAACCCCTGGAGACAAAACAAGGCTCTCTTTCCTTTCAGGAGAAACATAGAAACTTTAGAACTGGCATTACTTATATTGTCAGCAAACATTTTCAGCAGGCCAACGATGGATTTCATACAACAAAAATTAAACACATCAGCAGACAAGAGAAGACCGAAGGGACGGTGCACAGGAGAGATGTGTGCACGATGCCCAGCGTACGACCGACTCCGAGACCATGAGATCAAGCTGCTCACCGAGTCCAATGGTGTGGTTTCTCTTGCTCCGCATGCCATTAGTGTCTCTGGCAGCGGTGGCAACCGTCCCTCTTCTGGACTCGCTCTCTTTATGCTCAAAGATGTTGTGGCCTGGATCTGGAGACACGAAGCCAGTGTGCAGCGATGCGTATCAGATTCTTGTGTCTAGTAGAGCAACAGAAACAAACTCTGGAGCGAAAAATAGGTTGGTTGATTTACCTATGCAGATTGTATTTGCATTTGAACTATCAGTTCCATGAACCAATAGATTTTCATGCACATCTGAAGGAGGGCGGCCGAAAAATGAAAAGCTAGGCATTGTCGGGACTGGAGATAAGAGCCCCATTCTACTAGATTCACAACTGCTCTCACAGGAGAAGCCAGTGATAGGGCGGAAAGGGCTGGCATCATTATAAACAGTGGAAAATGATAACCGGCAAGTGTATGTTAGGGAAGACGGATCAGGCTGGCTAATGCAAGAATCAGGCGAAGCAAAACCAAAGGGAACATCATCACTTGTGGATATATGCATCATAGAGAAGGAGCATGATCCTGAGTTCTCTTCTCGACCAAAATTTACTATATTTCCATGCCCATACGAAGCTTGGGATTGACAAGAGAAGCTCTCTATCCAGGAATGTTCTGTGGAAAGAAACAAGAACAAGCTCAATGAAATGCAAATGTCATCCTTGACTACCGATCTAAGTTGCAATAAAAGGATCCTCAAACTTAGGGAAGTGCCAAGTGAAATATATTATCTACGTGAATAGTTGGATATAGTCAAGTAAAACAACAAACAATCAGGCCTGAATAAAAAAAAAACTCAATATTGCTTTGGCATCAGACGAAACAATACACTATGTTGAAGCCAAAAATTATAAGGGGAATTACAGATCATGCATCGAAACACTGTTCTGGCCCTTTCAGTGTTGCAGTAATGCAAAATCCCAGGCATATGGAAAGATAGACTTACCTAAAACCTGCTTTGCTGTCAGTCTCTGAGCAGGATCCCTACATAGCATCCCTGTGACCAATTCCTTGGCGGACTGTGACACACCATCCCATGGATCAGAAAGAAACTGGAGCTCGGCAGATCTAACTGATTCGAAGATCCTCGACTTAGTTTTCCCCCAAAAGGGAGGCATCCCACTAAGAAGAATGTACAGAATGACCCCGGCACTCCACACATCAGCTGCTTCATTGTATCCACCTGCCAATACCTCCGGTGCTATGTAGAAAGGACTCCCCACCGTACCATTCAAGCTTTGACCTGTCCTCTCAAGCCAGAAACCCCAATCATTCAGCAAGTTTATAGCACATAATATAGAATTGTATTAAGGAATCCAACTTGGGTACTATTTGTGCAAACATTCTAACAAAAGTGAGTGTGCAACAGTGAGGCCGGGCAGTGAAAGTTGTATATACAAAATGACAATCCACATCCATAATCACAAGTCAGCTCTTTCAGATGCTTATATACCATGAATATCACTAATATGTTTACCCATCTTAAAATCCTTCATCATTTAGACAACTAATAAATAGCATATGAAATCTTAATATTCGTATTTTAGCAGATAACTGGGAAATGTACATGTCTGCTTTTGTGTGGGTGATGTGGCAAGGGAGAAATTTGAGAACGTTTGAACTTTGAACTAAAATATAATACTGTGGAACATTGCTGTCTAATGTTGTGTTTGCTTTATGGGCAGGATCAATTTCCAAAAGGAGAAATAACAGTTTGATTTTGCAGATGATAACAAGGATTGGCGTCAGAGAGTCGCTAAGTTCTGATATAGTAATAATATTTTTTGGGATTCTCTTGGAGATTGTGGTAGTAGATGAATTTATGGGGTTGTAATCATTTCAAGACTTGTGTGGCTAGGGACGTAAACATGGTAGTTAAGGTTTGTGATTGTAATATGTTTTGGACAGGTTGATAATTTTAAGAAAATTATCATGGTTAGGTGCTTAATCCTGGTGACCAGGTTAAGTGTACGTTGTTCTGAAGAAAAATTCACAAATACCCATAATCCAGCTGATATTCAGCTCAAACAATGTTTAATTTCAATCTAGATATGCATCGTGTTTCTTCAAATCCAACTAATGTGACCAATGTGAATTGTAAGACACCTTTAGTCATGATTTCTGGAACATGAAAGTCTTCCATTATCTTGTTCATCAATCACACTCATATACATAGGTCAGTAGCAATCGAATTGGGTTATTCTAAACTAAAGTGTGCAAAATTATCACTCTTGCATCGCACGAACTACAAGTCTAAGAATTTAAACCAGATTTGAATTGAATATATACCTGGCTTAATATAAGTCGCGAGCCCAAAATCCGCAAGCTTGATGGGAGAGGACGACGACTTGTTAGCCAGCAGAATATTCTCAGGCTTAAGATCCCTATGAACAATCCCATTATCATGACAATACAAGACAACCTCCATAAGGTGGCGAAAAAGAACGGCAGCATCCGGCTCGGGAAATTGCCCGTGTTTCTCGAGCTGGTGAAACAGCTCCCCGCCGGCACACAACTCCATGACCAGGTGCACGCACTCCTCCTCCTCGTAGACAGCCTTGAGGTCGACGATGTTCGGGTGGCCGGAGAGGCGGGCCATGACCTCGATCTCCAGCTGCACGCTGCAGACGTCCTCGGGGGAGACGAGGCGGTCCTTGGCGATCGACTTGCAGGCCAGGGTCTCGCCGGTGACCGTATCGTTGCAAATCCGAATGACGCCAAACTGGCCACATCCGAGCTGGTCCCCGAGAACATATCTGTCTTCCAAGTATGATATATTGTCGGTGTCTAAGATCGGATCTATGAGACCGGGGACCTTGTAGCAATTCTTTATGCTGCTGTTGCCATTGGCAACAACAGCCATTAACCTATACTTCTCGCTACGGTTTGTTCCAAATTTGGGTAAAAAAACCTTAAGTTCCTAGTCGAAACCCTAATCCTCCAAATGGATCTACTTACAAATTACCAATGCTCAAGGAGAAAGTGGAATTCACAACTACTTTTTTTCCAAAATTTGAAAGAATTCGTGTAATTCCTGAAATGGGTTTGATCTTTGATCTAGAATCAGCGAAAATCCAAATTCCCTGATCAAAACCATAACTCTCCAAATGGGTTTACTTAAATTCTCGACAAATACCAATGCTCGAGGAGAATAGGAAAATTCACAATTTTTTCCCAAAATTTGAAGGAATTACAGCAATTCCTGAAATGGGTTTGATCTAGAATCCGCGAAACCCCAAATTTCCTGATCAAAACCCTAACGGCTCAAATGGGTTTAGTCGGAGTCTGGCGAAAACCAATGGTAAAAAGATAAAATAACCAAACTTTTCCATGGGGAAAATGGAAATTTTAACGAAACTTTCAGAAATTTGAAGGAATTCTTCTGATTCCTGAGATGGGTTTGTTCTAAATTCAGCAAAGATCAAAAATCCGGGATCAAAACCCTAACTTTCCAAGTGGGTCTGATTCTGGTTCGGCGGAAACCCAGAATCGAGGATAAAGATTGAAACTTTTCCAATGGGAGGACTATACTGGTCCAAAGTATTGATGAAGAGTAGAACTTGACTTGAGAAAGCAACGAAATTTTGAAAGAAAGAAAGAAAGAGAAGAAGAAGAAGAAGAAGAAGAAGAAGAAGAAGAAAGTCAACGGTGTTGCTTTGCTGCCAGAGAGTGGAGCTTCACTTTTCCTTCTTTCCAGTGGTGGAAACATTTTGTTGTGGGTTTTTTTAATATATATATAGTCCCCAAATCATAGACATTTCGATATAAGCCCCTCAAAACATATTGTAAAGAGGACCCTCGAATCATATTGTTTGGAAAGAGATCCCCAAATCATATTCTTTCCAGTTTCCACACACGGGTGCGTTTGTACGCATCAACTTTTTTTTTTTCTGCTTTTTCCAAAAAAAAAAATTAGGATACAAATTTATTACCATGGTTGATTTGAGTTATAAAACTAATTTATAGAAATTTTATATGTCCAAAAAATAATGTTCTTATGAATTATGGAAACATTTTCTCCAAAATAGTTGAATATATTAATTTTTCATGAAAATAAACCAGATTTAGCTACCCGAATTCCATCGAATTGGAACCATGTTATTTTGAATAGGAGCATATCACCCTAACCAACTAAGCTATAAAAAATTACAAACAAAGAGTAATAATTATTAAATATATTTAATCATCAATCAAACATATTATATTTTATATGAATATTATATATTAACAAAAATATTTATATATTCACCAAATATAGAAATATAATTTTTTCACAAATTTAAATTTTAAAAATATTAAATTCCATGTTATATAGTATTTCCCTTCACATTGAGTTAATAGTGATGTTAAGGTTGACGTTTGTGATATATATGATTGCTATGTCTCTCCTTCTAGGTCACCCAAATTATGTCTCTCCTTCTAGCCCACCCAAATTTATAGAAAGTAATAGTTATTTTCTTTCCTTTCTCTTTTTATTCTTTAAACCTAACAAACATTTCATCTTTTCCATCCAAACACAACTTGTTTGTTATTATATTTTTTTATGTTTCTTCTAATATTCTTTAAACTGAAAATTGCTGAGAAATCTAATTTCGAGGTTGGTTTGTAAGAAAAACCCATCCGCAGGATAGGTTTTACGAAATGCCCAGAATTATATATTTTCACGTTAAATATTCCAAGATTCCTTTTAGATGTTTTGTAGGGAAAATTTATGAAATGTCCAAAAACTAAAAAAGTTTCATGAAAAATCCACTGCTAAAAAAACTTTCATCGCGTGCCCAGAATTAGAGAAACTTATCCAAAACGGGTTCCAAATGACCCTTTTACCCTTCTAATTTATTCAAAGCACCCGCGAAACATACTCTTCAAAAAAAAAAAATCGATTCTTCATCTTCTTCGTTACGCTGCTCACTTTCTATTCTTCCTCTTCTTCGATACACTGCTCACTTTCGAATCTAGGTTTTCTTCTCCAAAATCTTTCCATGTCAAAACGGAGGTCAAAACATCTTTTTTTTGCAATTCTGAAATTTCGAAAGTCCGTCTAACGAAAAATCGATTACTTTCAGGCTCCTCGAAAATACGCTCGTTTTGCGACAAACCGGGCCTCGTTTCGATCTCCCAGTCAAAAGTTATGGCTTTCCAAACTTTCAACTCGCCATTCTCCGTGGTAAAATCACGGAGAATGACCATTTCTAGTGTTAAAACGCAGGAGAATAGTCATTCTCCGTACTAAATGACGGATTCTTCGTACTAAATGACGGAGAATGGTCATTATCCGTGTCAAAACCACGAAGAATTGTCATTCTCCGTGGTAAAATCACGGAGAATGGTCATTCTCCGTGATATTAACACGGATAATAATCATTCTCCGTGATCTTTACACGAAGAATAGACATTCTCCACCACTTTTTACAACGGAGAATGGCCATTCTCCGTATTAAAAAATACACGGAGAATGATCATTCTCCGTGATATTAACACGGAGAATGACCAATCTCGTGTTAACAAGGAGGAGAATGGTCATTCTCCGTATTAAAAAAGACGGAGAATGACTATTCTCCGTGTTAAAACCACGGAGAATAGCTATTCTCCGTACTAAAATGACGGAGAATGGCCATTCTCCGTCACTTTACCATGGAGAATGTCATTCTCCGTGTTAAAACCCATAGAAAATTGTCATTCTCCGTGGTTTTTAACATGGAGAATTCCATTCTCCGTATTTTTTAAAACGGAGAATAGTCATTCTCCGTCATTTTAGCACGGAGAATGGTTATTCTCCGTGTTGGAGAATGGTCATTCTCCGTAATTTTAACACGGAGAATATATATTTTTTTAGAAAAATTTTGTCAGGAATAAAGAGTTTCGTTCTTCTTTCAAAACGATGATAATTCTTATGGAAAAGAAGAAGAAAGATCTTCTCTCCACAATTGACCTAATCGTCGAAAAACTTCAAATGTCTCCACGATGAAGATGATGATGATGGTGATGATGATGACGAGCGATGATCTGAGTTTGACTGAAGAAAAGCACACCGAACTACGAACGATCTTTGCGATCTTTGCTGAAGATGAGAGCAATGGAATTCAAATTTCCCGTGAAGAAGAAGAAGACGAAAATCGCAATCCAGATCTGAGTTTTTTGAATTCAAATACATATAGATGACCAATTCGCGCGGAGGGGTAGTTTCGTTATTATAAAATAGCAGTTTCCAGCGGATGGCATCTAAAAGGGAATCTTGGAATATTTAACGTAAAAATACTTAATTCTGGGTATTTCATAAAACTCATCCAGCGGGTGGGCATTTCATGAAAGCCCACCCGGAAATTGGGTTTCTCAGCAATTTCCAGTGTTTTGTATTTACAAAATTGTCATCTTTATAATACCATAACTATCCTTCGCACAAACTCAAATTTGGATTGCAATTTTTGTGTTCTTCTTCTTCACGAGAGATCTGAATTTCATTGCTCTCATCTTCAGCAGATATCGCAAACATCGTTCGTAGTTCACTGTGCTAGTTTTTCTTCAGTCGAACTCCGATCATCGCTCATCATCATCATCATCGTGGAGAGATTTGAAGTTTTTCGGCGATTAGGTCAATTGTGGAGAGAAGATCTTTCTCTTCTTTTCTATAAGAGTTAGCATCGTTTTGAAAGAAGAACGAAAACTCTTGAATTTTTATTCCTGACAAATTTTTTCCACAAAAAAAAAA
>JANAVB010025781.1:0-25000 GCA_029216955.1 Iris pallida | reverse complement strand
TCCTGAAGTCGCAATTAGTACGATGTCGTGGCGGCACTCGTCTTAAAGTGTTGACTACGAGCCTGTGATACATATAGGAGGTAGTAGGCTAAGAGTACTCAATCACAGTAGGATCTTTCCTTGCTTATCTTGCTTACCGTCTTTGATATTGATTTACTATTTTCTAGCTGTTCTCCTTTGATATAATCCTTCTTGTGCCATATTGATATCTTTTTTATTTCTATCTTCAGGATAGTGCAGACCAGGTCCCAACATCCTAAGTCCGCGGACGCAAAGAGGTCTGCTATGACTCGCGGACCTGATCCGGACACTCCTGCTGCAGTCGGGGTGTCGGCAGCAGCAGCTCTTGGGGGCGCTCCTCCGCCAGTTACGAGGGCTGACCCTGGGGTTGCTACGAATTTTTTGGCCGCAGTACCAGTGGTTGATACGGGCGCTCTTCCTCCTCCTGTACAGCGGATTCCTCCGCCAGTTGCAGACATACTTCCACCTCCACCTCCTCTGCCTACAGATATTAGGCAGATGCTTACATTCCTCCAGCAGATGCTGGAGACTCAGAGAGCCCAGGTCGAGGCTCAGCAGAGGCAGACAGATGCGATAAGTCAGGGCATGGAGGATGCCCATCAGTTGGCCCTTGCAGCCGTGGAGCAGAGGGCTCCGCATCCGAGGACGCGTACTAGGTACGGAGATATCCAGGACTTCAAGAAGCTCGGGCCCCGTGACTTTGGCGGGACCGAGGGTGTGGTCTATGCAGATGATTGGCTCGAGGATATCGAGCAGCAGATGAAGGCCTCCCGCCAGGCAGACAACCTGAAGGTCGAGGCGGTAGGTTTGCAGTTGCTAGACATTGCACGCACCTGGTTCAGAAATGAGCCAGCCCTAGCTGGAGAGGGCCATACTTGGGCAGAGTTCAAGCTCCTCTTCAAGGAGAAGTTCTTTTCCCCCACGGACAAGATCGACCTGGTGTGGCAGTTCCAGGATCTGCAGCAGGACAGTTTATCTGTGGAGGAGTACGCCGCGGAGTTCGGCCGTCTGAACCGATACGCAGAGTACATGGTTCGAGACCCGGAGATCAGGGCAAGCCATTTCAGGGAGGGGCTGACTTGGGATATCAAGATCCTCATTCCCTCCTTCTATGAGACTTATACCCAGATCTACGCGGAGGCCCACAAGGTTGAGCGGGAGTGGGGCTTGAAGCCCAAGAGGGAGCGTGATCTTTTCTCGGGGGCTACTAGCAGCGCGGGGGCTGCTAAGCGCCCTCAGCTTCAGCATCGTTCTTTCCAACATCACCAGCCGCGGGTGCAGGCCAGAGCACCGGTTCAGCAGGTGCAGCATACTCAGCAGAGGCAGGCACAGCATGGGGCTCCTTGCGCATACTGCAAGAAGCCTGGTCACATCTGGGAGGTCTGCCGGAAGAGGCTGGGCATGTGCCTCTACTGCGGGGAGGATGGACATCAGTTGAGGGATTGTCCTGCGAACCCTCGCAGGGTAGCCTGTGGAGCGGTAGCAGCTCAGGGGGCACCGACGAGAGTACCTGCAGTACAGCCGAGGGGTCCACTTCTGACCCAGCATCAGCGGTTTGTTCAGCACCACCAGCAGCGGGGTGGTCAGGGAAGAGCCTTTGCTCTTGCAGCCGAGGAGATGGAGCCTATTGCGGATGTTGTCGCAGGTTCTATTCGGCTCGATTCTTTTCCAGCTTTAGCCTTGTTTGATTCTGGTGCTACGTACAGTTTTGTGTCTGTTTCTTTTGCTCTTAGGCACAATATCATTGCTGAGTATCTTTGTAGGACTTGCAAGATTATGACTGGGAATGGCATCATCCTAGTTAATAATGTTTGCAAGGGGCGAAGAGTTTCTTTGAGAGGCCGGGAGCTGAGTGCGTGTTTGCTCGTAATACCACTTTCGAGTTACGATGTGGTACTCGGTATGGACTGGTTGAGTATGCACCACGCTAGCATCGACTGCAGAGGGGGCAGGATTCTGTTTAGGCCGCCGGGAGAGCCGGAGTATGAGTTCACCAGGGGTGTAGCGGAGCAGGGAGATGGATTCCGCGGAGCGTTGTTGGCGGGGCCGGTGTTGCCACATCCACTTATTGCTGAGTTTTTAGATGTCTTTTCCGAGGAGCTGCCTGGGATGCCGCCAGATCGTGATGTTGAGTTTTCTATAGACCTAGTGCCGGGCGCTGAGCCTATCTCCCAGTATGTCTATAGAATCAACAACAGTGAGTTAGCGGAGCTGAAGAAACAGGTCGACGAGCTGGAGGACAAGGGCTTTATTCGATCTAGTTCTTCACCTTGGGGCGCGCCAGTTCTTTTTGTCCCCAAGAAGGATGGTACGGTACGTCTGTGCATTAATTACAGGGCGCTCAACAACCTTACCATCAAGAACAAGTATCCTTTGCCAAGGATTGATGACTTGTTCGACCAGTTGAGCGGGGCGAGGGTGTTCTCGAAGATCGACTTGCGTACCGGGTACCATCAGCTGAAGGTAAAGCGGGATGACATTCCGAAGACTGCCTTTCGGACTCGCTATGGCCAGTATGAGTATACCGTCATGCCGTTTGGGTTGACCAACGCCCCGGCGGTATTCATGAACTTGATGAACAAGGTATTTCATCAGTACCTTGACAAGTTCGTGGTGGTCTTCATTGATGAAATTCTTATCTATTCAAAGACACCAGAGGAGCACGAGGAGCACCTGAGGATTGTGTTGGACACTCTCAGGAGGGAGCAGCTGTATGGGAAGCTGTCCAAGTGCGAGTTCTTCTTGGATCGCGTGGAGTTCCTAGGCCATGTTGTCTCTGGCGAGGGGATTTCAGTGGATCCGAAGAAGATTTCTGCAGTGGAGTCCTGGTCTACGTCGAGCTCAGTAGCAGAGGTTCGGAGTTTTCTGGGTCTGGCAGGTTATTACCGGAGATTCGTACAGGACTTTTCCAGGATTGCCCAGCCGATGTCCCGCCTTACCAGGAAGGACGAGGAGTTTGTTTGGTCCGAGGAGTGCCAGGCCGCCTTCGAGGAGCTGAAGGCGAGGTTGACTACAGCTCCTATCTTGATGCTGCCATCTAAATCTGGTGGTTATACGATCTACAGTGATGCTTCAGGACGGGGTTTGGGTTGTGTACTTCAGCAGCACGGGAAGGTGATTGCCTTTGCATCTAGGCAGTTACGTCCTCATGAGAGGAAATACCCTACCCACGATCTAGAGCTGGCAGCGGTCATCTTTGCTTTGAAGCTGTGGAAACACTATCTGTACGGAGAGCGAGTTGAGATCTATACAGATCACAAGAGCTTGAAGTACGTGTTTACCCAGAAGGAGCTGAATATGAGGCAGAGGCGATGGTTAGAGCTGATGAAGAATTTTGATATATCCTTACAGTACCATCCGGGGAAGGCCAACGTGGTCGCGGATGCTTTGAGCAGGTATCCCGTGGCCATGTGTTTGACGATGGATCGTCACCTTCTGGCAGATCTGGAGAGTTTGGGCATAGAGGTGATAGTTTCTGGGTTCGAGGTGCAGATGTGGGGTCTCCAGGTGTAGTCGAAGCTGATGGACAGAGTCAGGGTAGCTCAGTTTGAAGATGAGGCTCTGAGAGTCATCAGGGAGCAGGTCCGGGCAGGACTGTTGGATGAGTTCTCTATAGCGGGGGATGGGTCGTTGAGGCATGGTACCAGATTGTGCATGCCGAGCGGAGGACTTCGGGAGGAGGTTCTTCAGGAGGCGCACCATTCTCAGTACTCTATGCATCCAGGAGCCAACAAGATGTATAGAGACTTGAGACAGCATGTTTGGTGGTATGGCATGAAACGCGAGGTGGCTCAGTTCGTTTCGAGATGCTTGGTGTGCCAGCAGGTGAAGGCCGGGAGGCAGAGACCCGGTAGATTGCTCCAGCCACTACCCATTCCAGAGTGGAAGTGGGAGCATATCACTATGGACTTTGTATCTGGGCTTCCGCGCTCTCCAGGAGGAAATGATGCGATTTGGGTCATTGTTGATCGATTGACCAAATCGGCCCACTTTTTGCCTTTCAAGGTGGGTTTGTCTACGGAGAGGTTGGCCGAGATGTATGTGCGGCAGATAGTCCGATTGTACGGGGTTCCAGTGAGTATAGTCTCGGATCGGGACAGCCGATTCACTTCCCACTTATGAAGGAGTTTGCAGCTTAGCTTGGGCACATCGCCCAAGTTTAGTACTGTAAGCCCCTGAATTTAGGGCTTATATTTTTTTAATTTTATAAATCAATTATTGCAATAGATATTATTATTTGTTTATTATTTGATTTAATGCTCTTTACCGTGACTTGGATTTCTAGAGCATCAGGGATGCCAGTCTCTGGAAACTTCTTTCTTGAAGTTTGTAGTAGACGAGATTATCTTCACATTGATATTTCGTGTCCCACTCGAACTTGTTCCCTTGTACTCTTTTTGCTTCGCACAAGTTCGGGTCAATTTAGACCATTTTAATTATTAATTGAATTCCCACTATTTTCCTTGATCATCATATGTACGTTACCGTGACTTTTAATTTAGGAGCACCAGACCTGTCGTTTTCTCAAAACCAACTTGTCATGCCTGATCTACTCGAGACGCTCTTCACCCCTGACCTTTGTGTCCCACTCAGACAGTCTATTTTGTGCTCTATTTCCTTCGCACAACTTTCGGTTCAATTTAGGCCAATTAATTATCTACCGTAAAACCTGATTTAATTTCCAATTTAATTTCGGGACCCGACATCGATCCAACCTAGCCAACCCCAAATATGGACATGGCCCACATGAAGCCTACTACCCGCCTGCCACTTGTGTCCCATGTATTTGAGCTCCCACATGCTACTTATTTACCCATGATTATAAATACCTAAACTAATTTAATTGTTGCACCATGTCCGATTTTGACCCGACCCGGCTCGACCGAACCCAGTCCAAGCTCCATGTTACCCCCTCATGAATATCCACACACTTATTTTCCTACAAATATTAAATACCTATTTTATCTATTTTTAAATATTTAATGGATAACCTCTATGATTTGAATTCCTAAGAAATAATCTATTCCCCATTTAAATCCTATCCATGGATTTTCCCCTCCATAAATCCCAATGCCACATCCTCACACTCACTCCCATACACCCATGTGGCCGAACCCCTCACCCACCCTCTCTCATTCTCTCTCCCTAAATATCTCTCTTTCTCTATAATATCTCTCTCACTTATATATTATACACACATTAATATCCTACTCTCTCTCTCTCCCTTCCCTATTATACACCTCACAGCACTCACCCACACCCCCTCCTGTACGAGCACAACCCCCCTCATCTCTATCTTACTTTCTCTCTCTCCCTTTTAATTTCTTATACACACACATATATATTTCTCTCTCTCTCACTCCTTATAATTACACACACACACACATGATTCTCTCTCACTCTCCCACAACAGCTCCTCCCGACCCCAGCTCCCCCAAAACCGACCACCAGCCCAGGCCGACAGCCCCCAGCCTCCACCCTCTCCTCCTTCTCCATCTTCTTCTTCATCACCTCTTCCATCACCATCACCATGGTCATCTCCACCATTAACACCATTAAACCACCACCACTTCTCCACCATTAAACCGCCACCACCACTACCAACACCACGGTGACCCCCACCCTCGACCCACTGCCGCGCCACCGTGCCTTCGTCGTGCCCGGCCAGGTCGTCCCGCAAAGCAGCAGCTGCGGCAGCGGCACAAACGCGCGCGCACGGCAGCAGCAGCCGCGTGTGGCCGCGCCACCGCGCGCCGCCCACCGCCTCCGTGCGTCGCCACGACCTACCCCTCCGGCCAGGTGACCCCCAGTGACCACCCTGTGGCGGCCAACATCCTCCGGGATGTGCCGTCTAGGCGATTCGTGCGTTTTGCACGGAATCCCGTCGACGCGCGCGCGGACGAATTTCAGAATTCGCTTCTCGGGGCAGCGACTTCGCGTCGATTTTCTGGGAGATCCGACCGTTGGATCGGCGAACTCCTTGCTCCGTCTCAATCTCGGTATATCCCTCTTCAACTCTGTCAAGTTGAACCATTAATTTCGTCGTTTGATACATCAAAACCGGCCACCAAGTTGACGTTTTAATTTGTACTGGTTTTGGACAGTTTTGCGACGCCAACTTCGCGGGTTCGTATCTTCGTCATCGTAGCTCCGTTTTATGCGCTACCAGTTCCAGTGCACAGCTGGTATAACCCTCTTCCTGCCCCCTTTAGATTTCATTTCAGTTTGAGCTTGTTAGGATGGTCGAATTCGACGCCAAAGTTGGCCGTTCGAATTCTTAGTGTTGCACTTGTAAAATTCTATTTTTGAACCCGGGACTCCGGATTCAATTTCTGTCACCACCCGTAGACTCGTGGCATCGTTCTGGCATGTTTTTATATAAAGTTTGCTTGATTTGGAGAACGTGGGCCCTGGCACGTATTTCGGTGCAAAGTGGGTCCCACTTTCTGAGTCAACGAGTCATTTTGTGTTCGGCTAATCGGAATCCAATTTCGGATATACCGTTGAGTTCGTATCGTCATTCTGGACTCGTTGACATATAATTTGCTGAGTTTTGAGAACATTGGCTCCGACACGCTTTTCCGTGCAAATCGAATTTCAATATCCTGGTCAACGGACCAATTTGAGATCGGGTCAACGGAATCAAATTATGGATATATCGTTGGGATCGTATCGTCATTCTGGATTCGTGGACATATAATTTGTTAGGTTTGGTAGACTAGAATTCTTGCATATTTTTCGGTGCAAAGCGGGTCCGACACGGACACCGTTTTAACCCGAAATTACCTTTTTGCCCCTATGTCCAAATTGGACTTATGGACAGGCTATCCTAGCTGATTTGACCATTCTGGACACGTTGGTGATATTTATTTTATCATCCGACAACATCTGTAGGTTTTTATCCTATTATTATAATCCTTCTCCTTGTGGTATTTTGAGATCTATCGATTCCAGTGATTTCACAACCACTGAAATTGAATGTGTTGACCCTGTAGATGTATATAGAGACTAGCTTTGAGCCAGTTTGACCATGGTTGGCTACTTTGACTGAACGTCAAAGTAGAGTCAACATTTGACCTAGGTTAGACTAGTTTTGACCCTGGTTGACCACAGTTGACTATTTTGACCAAAGTCAACTGGAAGTCAACCGTAGCCTAAAATTGATTAGAATTGGACCGAAGTTGACCAGTTGACCCAAAGTCAACTGTTAGTCAACATTAGTCAAGTTTGACCTAGAGTTGACCTGAAATTGACCAGAGTTGACCAGTTGACCAAAAGTCAACTGTAAGTCAACCCTTGACTTAGATTAACCTGGTTTGACTTGCCTTGACCTAGTTTGACTTAGTATGACTTGATTTTACTTCCAAACCCTTATATTGATACAGTATTCCACCTATAGGTCCTCGAGGCACTGTTCTTGGACCAGTTGACATATTCCACCAGATCTCAGGCGAGTACATTCTCTGATAATATTTCTGTTTTATGATATCGTCTATGTTTCTTGTATTTAGTGTAGATATCCTTGTTCTCTTGACACATTGTTCACACGGATTGGTATTTTTCTGGATCCCATCATGAGATATTATTCCTCGCTTTCCTTGGTATATCTTGTGCAAGTCTTTCTTGTTCCTTGTGCATTGTATAGACACGATTCCTGCTGTAGTGCCCCGTCCCTACATCGTGCCCCGTACTCTGTCCACGGGGTGCGCGAGAAAGGAATACTGTGGCTATCGATTCGGTCGGGACCGATAGGTCGGGATCGACCGAGTCGATCGAACGGAAACGGTTGAATTAAGATCCATTCCTCGTTATGGAATGTCTTCTTCGGAACCAAGTCCCATATTCAGTGGGTTGCGCCTCGAGGATTGACTCTGCGGCTGAGTCGGGAGAGACCTCCCGTTGCTCTGCTTTTCACGCCGCTTGCGTTGGTTTTGGCTTTGTTTTCTGAATGCGTTTTCGTGAATGTTTTCGATGGTTTTCATGGCTCGTATTTCGAACTCGCATTTCCTATCGAACTTCTTGAATAATGCAGTGTTCTAATCGGTTGCTTGTGCGATTTCAGGTAATCGCGTAGGCGACGTCTAGCGCGACCAACAAGTTCTCTCGCCAAAGTAAACTCAAGGTGAGTGGCTGACCCTTCTCTTCTCGACCCCTTCTTAAGTAAATCAATAGTGTTGTTGTGGAGGAAAGATTGAATCCAGAGGCACAGGCACGATAAATGGTCAAGATTCAAAGTGAACGTAGGCAATACCTTAACAACTGAATAATGTCTTAACTCGGTCATTGGACAACTTGTCGACAAGGGAGAGTTTCCTCGAGCGACAACCCGCGGCCACGGGACCGACTCGGCCTAGGAGGAAACACGGTATAGCTGTGCTGGATGATAGCACGGGTTAAGCGGGGACTTGCAGCGGGGCTCGCTACTTGCGCTGCAAGGGCCCCGGCTAACAAAGCTATAGTCCAGGATGGCTTGTCATGCCAGTGGCCAATCACACGCAATATTGCACTTGGTATGTAAATGATAACAATTGACAGGGAAGAACATGGTAAGTTTCATAAGGCGCGGCGCGGCCCGCCGGGGGTAAGCTTCAACGTAAAATTTCATTATGCTTGTCATTGCTCACTTGAAATTCATTAGGATGGTTAGAAACATTCATGAACTAAGTCATATAAACTTATCAACCAAATGAGAGCTTGGAACTTAACTGCCACGCACCAGTACAAAGTGTAATGTACTGATCCTCGCTCTCCACGCAGGTACCCCAAACTACGAAGGGTGTGCCACTTGAAAGCTCAAGACGAAGCGAACCCTTTGAAGCCTCGTCCGCGTGTGAAGGCTTGTTTCTGGATTTCCTTTTGAAGAAGACCCGCACTCAGTCCAAAAGAAGATGACGACTCGACTCGCCTCGATAGCAGGTGGAAATGTGTAATGGTTTTTGCTTGTAAAAAGGGATGTAATGTATGGAACGACTATCTCATCGGCGTTCATTTTGTAAGTCGAGTCATGTTGTAGCCCGCGCGACAATGATTGTAAAGGAGTCTATGTAAAGTTTTATTATCATCAACGAAAAAGTCTATTTCTATTTCAAATGTGTCATTCAATTTCTCTGCGTACTCTAACTTGATGTTGTGTTTCGGATAACCTTATGACTATGCCTTGTGCGATCGCAACTTAGGTTCGTACGGCATCACGCCCGGGGGACGACTATCGATTCTACGGAATCGGGGCGTGACATAATGGTATCAGAGCACGGCTTTACATCATTTGGCCTCGCGTCTAGAGTTCCAAACCTTTGACCTTGCATCGATGAGATAAGTTGTTCCATACAATGAGTTCGTAATAATTTATGACTGATGCGTTTGCCTTCGTATCGCAGAAGTGATGGAACCCACGGCCAAGCAAGAACAGAGCGCCTCAAGCGGCTCTAGTAGTTCGCATCGTCCGCAGGCCGAAACTTCTAACGATACAATCGAAAGGATGCTGCGCATGATGGAGGCGCAGCAAAACCAGTCCGAGAACCGGCATCAGCAGGTAGAGGAACGACAGGCCCAGTTCGAAGCTCGCTTCGAAGCTCGCTTTGATGCACATGCCAAACTTCAGCAAAAGCAGCTAGATACCCTGCAGCAGATCGTCCAGACAATGGCGGCCAACGAGAATTCTACGACTACACCTACCATCACCGTGCCGGCGATCCAACCCATTGATGTCGACACGGAGGATCCCGAGCGTCAACCAGCGGCACCGAAAAAGTACAACTTTGAAGTGTCCGAATTCAAAAAGGCGTGCCGCACTTCCTTCAGCGGTACCGAGGGTCCCTCCATGGCAATCGACTGGTTGGAAGAGCTGGAAGACCACTTCGAGCTGCTCGACATTGAAGAATCCAAGCAAGTTGCCTGCGCACAACTTCAACTACGGTTGAACGTGCACGACTGGTGGGCCGTGCGCAAGCGAGCGATCCGACCGGACAACAACACCGCGTCGATCTCTTGGGCCACGTTCCGTAAAGCTTTCGAAGTCCAGTACCTTCCGTCGGCCGTTCGTCAAGCGAAGGAGAATGAATTCATGCAGTTGAAGCAAGGGAGCTGTAATGTCCCAAATTCGTGATACGTATTTAGTGTACGTATACGTGTTTTGGACCCATATTTTATTTATTCATGGTTAATTATCTTGGTTTATTTTGCATTGGCATGGTTTTATTGGCATTGATAGTTTAATTGGTTTTAATGGTTCATTGGTTTATTTGGGCTTGGTTTATTCTTGGTTTGGGTTGGCTTGGTTCGGTTTGGGATTTCTCTTGGTTCATCATGAACCAAGGGGTGAACCCCCTACCTACCACCACTATTTGTATTTATTAGCCCTCTTTATTCTCTCTCTTCATTATTCATCTTCTTTCTCCTCATTTACTCCCTTCACTTACCAAAGAGAGAAGAGAGAGGTCTAGGCAAGTGCAACTTGCTTCCGCAAGAGAGCTTATTTTTATTGTTCTATTAGCTTCTCTTCATGTTTCTAAGACACATTAGAACTTGTCATTTTCCATTTTAAAGCTTTAAATTTTGTAGATCTAGAAATTATTATTTTTGGATTTTGGTGGTTTTGATCTATCAAACTTCCTTGTTTTCAAGTTTTGATGGTTCCATATTTTAGAGAATTGTGTTCTACCCAATTTTGACCTTTGAAAAGTTGGATTTGGACTTATTTTGACCAAGTTATGGACTTTTGAAGCTTTAGGTTCAAACCATGGAGTTCTTGCTGTTTTGGAGAAGACAGTGAGCAGTGTGCGAGCTTTTTAGCTTGCGCCACTGAGTTGCGCGCGCTCTTTAGTGCAGCGCAATCCCCATACGCTACCTTTTGGAAGCGTATGGATCTCATACGCTACCTTGATGAGGAGTCGTATGGACCCCATACGCTGCCTTTTGTGAGCGTATGGCTTGCATACGCTGACTTGTGTGACAAGGAGTCGTATGGAGTGCATACGCTGCCTTTTGTGAGCGTATGGCTTGCATACGCTGACTTGTGTGACAAGGAGTCGTATGGAGTGCATACGCTGCCTTTTGTGAGCGTATGGCTTGCATACGCTGACTTGTGTGACAAGGAATCGTATGGAGTGCATACGCTGCCTTTTGTGAGCGTATGGCTTGCATACGCTGACCTGAGCGTAGCTTGACCTGAGCGTATGCTGACCTGAGCGTAGCCTGACTTGAGCGTAGCCTGATTACCCTGGATCTTCTATAGCCTTGTATATTGATATTTTATTAGATGTTTAACGACCATTTTATATCCTTACGCCTTTTGTCCTGAACTTGATAATCATGAATTTACTTGATATGTTTGTAATTGATAATTGAGCATGACGTGATAGTGACCCGTAGTGGTGCACTCCTGACATAATAACCTGACATGACATGATAGTGGCCCGCCGTGGCGCACTCCTGATAAAGTACACTTGGCATGATAACCTGACCTGATATATCTTGAACAGCTGTTACGACGGCTACCTGACATGACATGACTTGTTTAATTAATCCTGACACCGTGGGCGATTGTGGTTGTACAAATAATCCAGTCCTGTCTTACATCATGTCTAGGAAGGGACTCCTGGGTACCACGGTCAGGAGTACCTACTAAAATGGACTAAGGTTAATGACTAGTATAATTCATTAGACATGAAGAGATGTTCCCCAGTTACAGGCGATCCCGTTATCCCGGCCGCAAATGTTTGGACTTGTAGCCTGCCGACGAGTAGGGCACATTTCCAGCCCACTGTTATGTGGGGCATCCGCCATTGTCACTTAAATGATTGAACTCTATTGTCACTCTAATGTATTGTACTCTCTAGATTGTTACTATAATGATTGCCTGGGTAACCTGGATAGCTGCAGGGCCTGTGACTACTTGGAGCATCTCATTGCATCTTGCTAGTAACTAGGATTGTGATAACCCTAGTTAGTTAATGTAGAAAGCCGTAGACAATGATTGGCCGTGATTGCTTGGATGGAGTCTAGTCCAGTATAGTATTGTCTAGAAGTGATTGATTGCAAGATTGTACCAGAATGATTGAATGATTGTCACTCCAGATTGTCACTATAATGATTGTCAATCCAGATTGTTACTATAACGATTGTACTCTTCATTGTCACTTTTATCATTGATCTCTCTCATTTTTACCTTAATGATTGGCACCTTTAGCAATAAATGATCAGAGACTAAGTTCTGTTCAGGCGAAGGGTTACAATCTCGGTCCTTGTTTGGTTTAAGGATTGTAACCTGGCTTCCGGAATAGTACCTTCATTTTCTTTTCATATATTGCCCAGCTATATTTTATTTAGCATGATTCTCCAGTTCTTTTATGTCAATGATGCTTCTCTTAATTATTTCCTCTGATTGGGGCAAGTGCATTGGTAGTGTACAAACATCAATCTGTGTTATTTATTGTTGTTTTCTTATGTATTGAATGCTAATGATTTGTTGGTTTTAGTTCTTAAGTGAAGCCTCCTTTGTGGTACTTGCTCTTTCTGGGGTCTGACCCAGCTGGTTTTGTATGGCCAGATACCGGAGCAGCACCAAAGGATCTCCCTGCTTTCCAGCCCGATGGTGGTCACCAGGCGTAACCAGGGCATCGAGTGGGTTTCTTTTGTTCTTCCACTGTAATATTGTAAATTATTCTTTTGAGGCGTTTAGCCGACGAGCAAGTGTTAGCTCGATTGTACTCACTTACTGTTTGCCTACGGGCTGTAACATGATTGACAAGTCCCGGGAGTTGATCATGTATGACTGAACTCTTGCTAGTCCTCACATTTTATAACGACTAGCTTCATGATCATTCCGGATATATAATGTATGGGACGCCTTACTATTGTGTATTTGGTGGTCTGACATCTTGTAATTATTATTAGTTGGTTGAGATTGAGATAATAGGCTATTTGATGACCTTAAGAGACTGATGGATTGTAGTGAAACCCTCATATATCTAGACAGCCGTAACCGTATAGCGGTGTGGATCCCATTCCGTTATACGTAGCTGGCTATGTCTGCCCCCGCTCTCCAGTATTCTGGTTCTGGGGCGTGACATGATTTAAGTGGTGGCCCATGCAGGTCTTGTCAATCAAGAAATGTGAGGGTTTACCGGATAGATGTCTCAATCTGTACTCGTCTTTGATCTCCACTCGTATCTTCTTATCTTCCTGAATTCCTGACTTGATAACATGCTTGTATCATTGATCTATCTTGGTCCTTCCTTAATATCCCTGATGTCATTGCTTCAGTGATATCGTTCCTGTTGATCAGCCAGAAGGAGCTCAGTCCTCAGCAGCAGCCTCCCGAGCCGTGCCTCCTGGAGAACCAGTACCGCCAGTTCAGCCCGTCCAGTCAGCAGGGTCAGAGGATGGAGGATTGGTAGGACTCATCCGTGAGTTGCTTGCGTCCCAAGATCGTCAGGGAGATGCCCTGCACCAAGTAGTACAAGATGTTCTGAATAGAGGTGGTCCTCGAGGGAACAGTGCGGTCAATAGTTTCAAGCGTCTGAACCCTCCATTCTTCGATGGCAGCGAGGATGCCATTGCTGCCGATGCTTGGCTACAAGATATAGAGGTGATTCTCGAAGCCACAAAGATTCCAGAAGATGAGAAGGTGGATGTGGTACGTCTACAGTTATTGGATCTAGCCCGCAGTTGGTGGGCTGCACAAGCAGCGGGATTGGCAACACCTGTCTCCTGGGCAGTGTTCAGCGAAAAGTTCCAGACCAAGTATTATGATGCAGTGGCTCGATATGACTTGCAGACCAGGTTCAGTAATCTTAAGCAGATAGGGAGGACGGTCGACGGTTATACGGCCGAGTTTTCCAGACTCAGTCGGTTTGCTCCCACCTTGGTGGCAACCGAGTTTGACAGAGCACAGAGGTTCCAACAGGGACTTCACCTGGAGATTATATTGGCAGTAGAACAGTTCGAGCATCAGACCTATGATGCGGTGTTGCGAGCAGCAAGGAGGCACGAGTATACCTCCCAGAGGATAGTGGACAGGACCGGAGGTCGAAAGCGGTCCCATAGTCAAATGAATCAGTCTTCAGCCCCAGCCCCGACAGCCAGGGCTTTGACTATTTGAGCTCCGAGGCGAGCGGCCTCAGTGACGTCGGTTCAGCACTCAACCCCGACGTACTCTCAGCAGAAACAGAAGCAAGCGCAGTCTTCCTCTGTAGGCTGTTCTTATTGTGGAAAGCCTGGACACGTGGTAGAGGAGTGTCGCAAGGCGTTGGGATTGTGTTTATTGTGTGGAGCACCGGACCATAGGGTGGGGTCCTGCCCATTCAGAGTTGATTCATCATCGATAGTACCTAGTCCCTCGGTTGGGGGACCAGCACCAGCACCAGCTCTAGTTCACAGCAACAGCCGTTCCCGTTCCCGAGGCTATTGCCGACTCAGGCCCAGACTTTCCAGCAACAGAACCCACGGCAGTTTGCCCTAGCCCAGGCTCAGGTTCAGAATCGACCGAGAGGTATATGTGTCCTCTCATCTTGCTTTTCTACCGTTATTATGTGGGGTGCATGACGTATTTCATGTATCCTAATTACAACGGTACATTCCGGACCCGAGCCATATCCTAGGTCATTCGAAACTGGTTATTGGTACCAACCTTTTCGTATGACGATAGGGCCCGTGTCCATGTTTGACCAAAGAGAGAGACCTCAAGCGCAAGACTATCAGTTCAGTCCGTGTTGCTTAGAGTCATCCCTCTTTGGGAGAGTCAAACTTGGGAGCATGAGGATGATATCTGATTAGGTCATCCCAGCTGGTTTGACTCGTAAGCTGTAATATCTTACTTATGCCTTACGCTTCGAATCCTTGCTTGCATGAATGATTGTATGAATGATTGGTAGTGGTAGATTGCCTATGATAGAATAGCTTTCCCTTACATCTCTAGCCTCTTGATTAAATTTTGAGGACGGAATTCTTTTAAGGTGGGTAGGATGTAATGTCCCAAATTCGTGATACGTATTTAGTGTACGTATACGTGTTTTGGACCCATATTTTATTTATTCATGGTTAGTTATCTTGGTTTATTTTGTATTGGCATGGTTTTATTGGCATTGATAGTTTAATTGGTTTTAATGGTTCATTGGTTTATTTGGGCTTGGTTTATTCTTGGTTTGGGTTGGCTTGGTTCGGTTTGGGATTTCTCTTGGTTTATCATGAACCAAGGGGTGAACCCCCTACCTACCACCACCATTTGTATTTATTAGCCCTCTTCATTCTCTCTCTTCATTATTCATCTTCTTCCTCCTTATTTACTCCCTTCACCTACCAAAGAGAGAAGAGAGAGGTCTAGGCAAGTGCAACTTGCTTCCGCAAGAGAGCTCATTTTTATTGTTCCATTAGCTTCTCTTCATGTTTCTAAGACACATTAGAACTTGTCATTTTCCATTTTAAAGCTTTAAATTTTGTAGATCTAGAAATTGTTATTTTCGGATTTTGGTGATTTTGATCTATCAAACTTCCTTGTTTTCAAGTTTTGATGGTTCCATGTTTTAGAGAATTGTGTTCTACCCAATTTTAACCTTTGAAAAGTTAAATTTGGACTTATTTTGACCAAGTTATGGACTTTTGAAGCTTTGGGTTCAAACCATGGAGTTCTTGCTGTTTTGGAGAAGGCAGTGAGCAGTGTGCGAGCTTTTTAGCTTGCGCCACTGAGTTGCGCGCGCTCTTTAGTGCAGCGCAGTCCCCATACGCTGCCTTTTGGAAGCGTATGGATCTCATACGCTACCTTGAAGAGGAGTCGTATGGACCCCATACGCTGCCTTTTGTGAGCGTATGGCTTGCATACGCTGACTTGTGTGACAAGGAGTCGTATGGAGTGCATACGCTGCCTTTTGTGAGCGTATGGCTTGCATACGCTGACTTGTGTGACAAGGAGTCGTATGGAGTGCATACGCTGCCTTTTGTGAGCGTATGGCTTGCATACGCTGACTTGTGTGACAAGGAGTCGTATGGAGTGCATACGCTGCCTTTTGTGAGCATATGGCTTGCATATGCTGACCTGAGCGTAGCTTGACCTGAGCGTATGCTGACCTGAGCGTAGCCTGACTTGAGCGTAGCCTGATTACCCTGGATCTTCTATAGCCTTGTATATTGATATTTTATTAGATGTTTAACGACCATTTTATATCCTTACGCCTTTTGTCCTGAACTTGATAATCATGAATTTACTTGATATATTTGTAATTGATAATTGAGCATGACGTGATAGTGACCCGTAGTGGTGCACTCCTGACATAATAACCTGACATGACATGATAGTGGCCCGTCGTGGCGCACTCCTGATAAAGTACACTTGGCATGATAACCTGACCTGATATATCTTGAACAGCTGTTGCGACGGCTACCTGACATGACATGACCTGTTTAATTAATCCTGACACCGTGGGCGATTGTGCTTGTACAAATAATCCAGTCCTGTCTTACATCATGTCTAGGAAGGGACTCCTGGGTACCACTGTCACGCCCCAGAACCAGAATACTGGAGAGCGGGGGAATGACTCAGCCAGCTACGTATTACGGGTAGATGAATACCGTATAATACGATCAATGCTGTCTAACCAGACGAGGGGGTGCATACTACATAAAAGTCTTACTACGGTCATTACACATCTATTGTCTCAATCATTCAAATAAGAAACAGAAATAGAGAACATGTAAGATAAAGCAGTAAGGCGTCCCAAACGCTCTGTCAAAATGTTCTTGATATCTGGCTTTACAAAACATAGCCAGATTGATATAGCAAACGTATACACAATTGTTATCAGCTGCAGTCTGACTTTATTTACAATTATGTAAAAGTTAGTACAAGACAATCCGACTAACATGTCGGTGCCAAACGGCTAAGTATAAAGTAAGTGACAAAACGAGCGGTGAAGTAAGGAACCCACTCGAGTCCTCCTGCGATCATCCCTCTAGTGTTGACCATCTTGGAGGTAGAAGTAAGCTGGATCCTCGGGGACCGGCTCTAAATCTGGCCATGCAAAACCAGAGAGGTTAGACCTCTAATAGCAAGTACCACAAAGAAGCACGACATGAGAACTAAAACCAGTAATGTAAGAGAATAATACTAATAAATCTCTGTTTGCTACTAGGATTCACATCACATCACGACACTTCGAACCAACCTCCCAACCAAACAAGGACAGAAGTTGGCCCGTCATGTCCTGACATTCTGATCATCCTGGTTAGGTAACAGAGTAGTACAGTACACAAACAAATCATCTTGAACGGCCAATCAACTCCTACGGCTTGCTATTGTGAGTCCCAAGTTATCCTGGATTTATGCAATTAGGGATTCCTTAGTTCTTACTATGTGCAAGCAAGGCTAGTCTATCCAGTCAATCATGTGCGCCATGCATGAATTAGACGAGTCCTAGCAGGACGCCCGTCAATATACAATATACAATAATAATAAAAGCAGATACTGTTCCCTGCCCGTATGGCAGTTTTATAGTATCTGTGGGAACCAGTCGGCCCGTCGGGTACTACTTGTCTCAAGGGGGCTGCCATGTAAGAACTCGGGAATCCATTCTCTCCATGCCATCATTATTTTATTTAACTTAATAGTCCCTACGTTGAGTGAAATCCCATGTCGTGGATCATGGTCATTCAAATGATTACTTTCGTACGGGGTACGATATGCACAACTCTACAACGATACCAGTGCGGTTAGGTTGCAGGTCTTACATAGCGTAATGCAACAATCAAATCTAACCACGGTAATCATGCTTTGACCATAAAGTACACATGCTTCTTTTGTAGAAAATAAATAAGTAAATAAATAAATAAATAGATTGAAGCCTGTATGTGCATGTATGCCAATATTCGGGATCAGCCAGTCGATTACAATAGTTCATAACATGAACGTGTCTCATTCATTCAATTCAATAAGACGACTAGCCAGTCTCTTAGTTCCAACTAGGAACGCATGATCAATTTTAGTCAAGATAACCATTATTATCAATGGTGACAAGGCATGAAAGTCAATTAGCATTAAACGGGGGTCGAGTCTATAACTCTCATGGTCAAGTCCCAGTCATACTGGGTATCCCAAAAATCAATCGGGACACAAGGCACATTCTACATAACAATTGATATTAACAATATTATCATATCATGATTTTATCGAGTTTATGCCAAAAAGGCGTAAGGATATAAAATGGACGTTAAATATCTAATAAAATATCAATATACAGGGCTATAGAAGATACAGGGTAAGTAGGCTACGCTCATGTCAGCCTACGCTCAAGTCAGGCTACGCTCAAGTCAAGCTAGCATATGGACTCCATACGACTCCTTACTATTCAAGTCAGCGTATGCAAGTCATACGCTCCCAAAAGGTAGCGTATGAACTCCATACGACTCCTGACCATTCAAGTCAGCGTATACAAGTCATACGCTCCCAAAAGGTAGCGTATGAACTCCATACGACTCCTGACCATTCAAGTCAGCGTCTGCAAGTCATACGCTCCCAAAAGGTAGCGTATGAACTCCATACGACATACGCTTCCAAAAGGTAGCGTATGCAAGACACACGCTTCCTAAAAAGGTAGCGTATGGACTCCATACTGCACTGCGCTAAAGAGCGCGCACAGCTCAGTGACGCAAGCTAAAAAGCTAGTGTACACTGCTCACTGTCTTCTCCAAACAGCAAGAACTCCATGGTTGCACCCCAAAGCTTCAAAGGTCCATAACTTGGTCCAAACAAGTCCAAATCCAACTTTCTAAAGGTCAAAATTGGGTAGAATAAAACTCTCTACAACATAGAACCATCAAAACTTGAAAACAAAGAAGTTTGATAGATCAAAACCACCAAACTCTGAAAATAACTCATATCTAGATCTACAAAGATTAAGACTATGAAATAAAAAATGCCAAGTTCTAAACTCTCTTAGGATCACGAGAGAAAGATAAATGAACCATAAAAACATGGGTTCTCATGTGGAGCAAGTTGTACTTGCCTACGGTTTGGTAGGTGGAGAGAGTAATGAAGAAGAAGAAGAGGAGTAATGGTGAGAATGTGAGTTTATGAGGAGAGAGAAAGAGATGTAAGCTTTAAATAGAAAAGGGGTGGTAGGGGGGAGTTGGGCCGGGTCCAATGGGTCGGGTTGTAGGGGATCCAACCAAGGCTAACCCGAACCTAAAGCCTAGCTAAAGCAGAGAATAAGAGCAGGAAATAAAGTGCAGAAATAAAATTGCAGAAATATAATTGCAGGAAATAAATTAACATGAAAATTTAAAGAGCAGATTAATTAATTAACATAAAATTAAAGGAATTTAAATACAGGATAATACATGATAAATATTAAATAAATACTCATGAGTTGTACATGTATAAAAATATGTATTCTGAGAACGGGGAGTGACAACCACGGTCAGGAGTACCTACTGAAATGGACTAAGGTTAATGACTAGTATAATTCATTAGACATGAAGAGATGTTCCCCAGTTACAGGCGATCCCGTTATGTCACGACCCGCTCCCGAATAATCGGACACGAGTCGGACACGCCCAGCCTTCGTCGTTAGACACGACGAAGTAAGCTGTACCAGAACTAGGGAAAATCTAATAAGTCAAGTAAATGAGAAGTAATGTCACAGCATATCTATAAATGATCCCAGAATATTCAAATACATGTCTAAGCATTTTATTATTACATTCATCCAGAAATGTAACTAAAGTCTGACTAAAGTCTCAAAAGCAGGAAAGACGACTAAAAGGAAGATAACTAGGCTTCTGCAGCCTCTATATCACAAGCAGCTCCAGCTGGCTCAAGGAAAGCAGTATCATGCCCATAGTATGTGTCACATAAAGCCTCCATCTCACCTATCATAACATATCCAGTCAGGAGCGGAGCAAAGCACAGTTCTAGGTAATGAACAATAACATAATGATATGGAAAGTAAATGCTAGAAGAACAGGATAAGAACAAGTATGTAAAGAACATGAAGATCATGAACTACTGCTATAAAGATACATGAAAGATCATGACAATGTAAGATGCAGTAAAGATCACGACTAATATCAAGATCAGGATCAAGAGAAACTAATGTAAGAACAATATCCTGAACATGTGTTTATATGTTTGAAATACTACTTAGATATGTGACCGGCTTGGGTAAGATCATGAAAGAACATGAAAGGATCCTGAAAGATCATGTAATGGTACGGCTTAGGACCCGCGTGCACTGTGCGAGGCCTAAGCTAAAGATCATGAATAAGTATCCGGTTTTGGTCACATATCTAGAGTATTTCCCCACCCCAAGATGCAAGTAAGATCATGAAAGAACAAGTAAGATCATGAAAGAACAAGCCATAAAGAACATGAACGTGTCGCAGTGTGTCAGCAATAAAGAACAAGGAAGATGCACTGAACAAAACCATAGAATGTACTTGCCTTGCTCCAGGAAAGTACGAGTAGGTAAAAGAGCTGGATGATCTCCTGTATGGAATAATGATGTGCAAGTTGGTTATTGTCTAAATAATATCAACTTACTATCTGTTCTCTACTTACAACTATCCATAGTATAATTAATACACTGGCCATTCATTTAACTAAATAGGAGTAAATGGAGATACCACTAATCTATAACTTGTTTATAGAGTTTTCATAAAGTGTATTAGTTATGTAGTAACATTACTTTAACTAAGATCATATTTAATAATATCTAGAATAAACTAATTTGGAAAATAATTAATATCATTTAGAGTTATACTTATTGGTCGAATATTTAAAGAGAACATTGAACATCATTTGTCAATCACTTAGGAAATTATTGATCCAAACTATATTACAAATCAAAATCATATATAGAAACTATAAGAGAATAAGAACTTTAAATAAACATGTTATTTAAAAATAATTTATTTAGAAAAATACTTCCCAAAAATACAATTTAGTAAAATATAGATTTTAAATACGAACATCAACTAAATTGTTTAGGAAATCAACCACTTAAGAAAAGAATATACACAACAACCCTTTCTTATTTGTTGTCTAGAAACCAAGCCCAGAACCATTCGAGTCCTATGGCCCACAACAAATCCATACAGCAGCTTGGCTGTGGCAAGCCCAACCATACTACTCGCAATGTAAAGGCTCCTGCTACTCTTCCTTCCAACACCACATACCTTAACCCAGCAATAGCATATAGACTCAGGTTGACCAAAAGCTAGGTTTGGCAACCCAACAAGAAACTACTCTGGAACACACAATCGTTACAACCCACACCAGAGACAGAACTTAAACAAACCAATTTGAATTTAATGGCCACATGAAACTCATGTCTGGAAAGGATGCAGAAAAGAACAATCTAAACTTGTACTTAAACCAGACGAGTATAAGCCAAATTAAGAAATGGAATTAACAGAAAATTTGTACCAACCAAACTTCAGTAAAATGGACACCAAACTCTCTCAGATACAAGCCAATTGACAAAAGAATATACAACCCAAGAAGAATCAGATTAGAAAATAAACATAGACAAGATTGCATTTGCTAAGCCAATTCCCTCCCAGTTCCTCCTATGCCATCCTCGGACACGTACACAGTCACCGGACAAAACAACACCATCACGAACAGAACTCGAACTTACGCCAGACACGAATATAATTCCGGACACAAACAGAGTCTCGGACACGCACATACGAACACAACCCGACCTGAACATGATTTCAAACCGATTCTCCCCATTAATCTAGCTACAAAGCCACAATTCAACAACAGGACATATTTATACAGATAACTTGAGAAGGAAATCGAAAGAATAAATATACAACCAAATTGAAAGTCTAAAACAAAATGAAGAAGATCAATCATGCTCAAATCAGCAAGTTCCGCACCCATCCCGTATCAACACACACTGCGTGGAGACAACAGCACTGGACACACGCACACGAACTGGGTTACCCAATGCTAATCACAAACGGTACAAGTCTCGGACATGAACCATACAGGAGCTTGGACACAAACACTGGCAGCCTACACACCCACACCGGATACGCACACGGATACGAACCAGCTACAAATAATCCCTACGACATAGTCCTGCCCAACATCGTTCTCAATCAAGAATTAATCAAGACTTGCTCAAAACTAGATAACAGAAATTGTACCTGAGAATGTTAGAAGAGCCATTGATCCAAGAAGTCGGACACGAACTCTCCACGTCCAACTATGATCTCGAGTTCTTCCTCGACATTGCGTCGAACATGTCCCAGATCAAGAAGAAGGAGAAACAAATCTCAGAGCAATGTATAATAGGTTCTACTAAAATTTAATAAAGAAATTTCAGGAATTAAAATAACTCGAGTACGATGCTCACCGAGTATTCTCAGATCCAACACCTTCGATTCGATCTAACCCTGATGAACTCGTGCTAGTAGAAGAACTGTCGGCCGATTGATGCTCTGAACGACTCAGTGGAGTCCTCGGCGACCAGGTCGCTCCGTCGCGGTGGAAACCACTGTCGCCGTCGAAGTCGGAACACCACCCCGTGGCTTGTTGTGGAGGAAACCACCGCCGTCGCCGATGAAGGAACCGCTGAGATTAGGGCTAGGGCTCGCGCCGTCGACACCGGAGATCTGTCCAGGCGCTGCTGATGCCGCCGACATCAACGTCGTGGTCACCGCCTTTGAGAGTCGACGCTGGTGGCTGATGCGGCCGTCGATCGCTGGAGTCGAGTCGCCGCCGTCGGAAAGAGCCAACCACCGCTGCTGCGTGGCTGAGACGATCGCCGCTGGAAAAAGGGTCGCCGACAATCGCCGCCGCCTGGCTTGATCGCCGCCGCCCGCTGCTCGGTTAGGGTTAGGGTTAGGGTTCGAATATTTGGGGAGAGGAAATTGAACCAAAGAAAATGGAGAGCTGCTCTCACTCTCTCTCTTCAATCTATAATAAAGGAAAGGAAAACTTTGCAGTTAGGCCCTTCCCGAAAACCAATTTACGGATGAGTCCCCCCACCAAATGGAACTTTGCAATGGAGTCCTCCCCCTTTCCTCAAATGACCTAAGCAATGAAACTATGGCCGATTTTTGAAAAGAAGAATGGGCTGAGTTAGAGAGAATTAATGGGCTGAGAAGGATGTAATCAATACAAAAGCCCAATGGCTAACCTAAATGATATACTTAAAATATTTTAACCGAAATAGTGAAGAGTTCTATTTACTAAATAATAAATAAAAAATTTAAACTTGAATATTAAAAGGTGGAGTTACAAATCTCTCCCCCTTGAAAAATTTCGTCCTCGAAATTCAATGATCAAATCAATTCTGCAATTCTCAAGGGATCCAACACCAGTTTATTATTGAAAATCAAAATACAAAATACAATCACGAGAACAATCCAGGGTAGCGCCCTCGCATCTCATCCTCGCGCTCCCATGTGGACTCTCCCGGAGAGTGGTGTCTCCACATGACGCGAACGAGAGGAATGGTCTGGTTCCGCAGACGCTTCTCTCTCCGGTCCAAGATCTCTACTGGCTGCTCCTCATAAGTCAATCTCGGGCCTACCTCCAGCTCGGAATAGTCCACCACATGGCTCGGGTCTGGAATGTATCGTGAAGCTATCTAGCTGGAAGTGCTAGTCGGTATGCCACCTCGTCGATCCGCACCGTCACGTCAAAGGTCTAATGTACCTCGGACTGAGTTTCCCGCCTCTGTCAAATCTGATGATGCCCCAGTCGGTGAAATCTTCAGGAACACTCTGTCTCCCACTGCAAACTCAAGTGGCCGTCTGCTGCTGTTCGCCCAATGCTTCTGTCGATCCATGATGCTCCGAGTCTTGAGTCCAAGTACTATAATTATACACAAGAAGTTGGAATAACACGATCTAACAATGGTTAAGAATCAAATAGGCACGAGATAGAATGAAGTTCAATTACAACTTAGAGGAGCAATTTATGACGATACAACTATTAAGTGTGATCAAAAGTGGACTAGGACAAGATAGAAAATCATGGTCAGATGGACATGACTTAAGATCGAAGTTTAGACAATTCACAACGAAGTACGGAATCACAATCTAGTAATATACAATTTTGAGGAATTCAGTGATCTAACAATAAAATGCTAGAAGGAAAATTTAACAAGGGTTGATTGAGGAGACGTACGCAATACTCAGGAGATACAGTATCAAATCAGGATGAATGTGCAAGGGTTTGTGATTCTCAAAAATCAATAATCATAGAAAAGGGATATAGTTTCCATGGTGTCCGGGAACATATAGATATTTGAAATCACTTTACTTAGAATCCCTGCCCCGCCAGTGTATGTCTGGCTGCAGTGAACTTTCGGTTCCATGACTTAAATAACAATATGTTACCGAATAACATATCAACTTTATTCATTTTCAAACAATTATCGACGAAGCAACTCAAGAGATCTAAATATGAAGAGTTTAGGACAAAATCTCAATAATACCCGAAACCTATGAATGTCTGAAATCACTACAACTTAAAGTTCCTGCCTCGCCAGTGCGCTACTGGCTGCAGTGAACCCTCAGTCTCCATAATCCAGATAATGGCTGCAGCGCGCAACTGTCACGCCACAGTAGGTCATCGAATAGCCTTTGAACTTTATCCATAGGAGAATTTCAAGGAATCCAAATAAGTTTCAATAGTCCAAGTCACGAAAATGGTGAGGTTACATGTCTGTTAGAATACAAGGGTTTATTAGGTACTATAAAGCAACACGGAATCAAATCAAGGGTAGTGAGTACAAAAGGGCAACCAAGGAGATTTAAAATTCAGACAGGGAGCGGAGTTTCAATTTATAACGGAATTTCAACTGATATCTGGAATGGTAACGAGATTCCGTATAGGGAACGTAATCCCGAATAACGAAGCCGCGAAGGTGCATAGAAGCAACGTATCAGATAGAAGGAAGTCTCGAAATAAGGACCAAAAATTGTACAAAATATATAACAAATCTCAAACGACAACGAGTCTCGAACA
>JANAVB010025780.1:0-39778 GCA_029216955.1 Iris pallida | reverse complement strand
ACGAGCAGTTAGGACCAATACTAAATGTTCAACCATTGGCATAATACCTACCACCATCGCGAGCTCAGAGGGTTAGGCAGCTCAAGGCGCGATTGAATGCGCAGTACCAGGAGCAGCTGTAGTATCAGTATAAAAATAGTACCTTGGGAGTCTCAGGTACCATCTTTATGGTCTTCCTTCAGTTATGGCCTTTGGATTTGTGTTTCAGTAGCAGTCCAGATAGTGACAGTATATCATGGGTTCTGGTCGATGACTTTGTATTCTATCTATATGTAGAGTATAATGGTCGGCTTGACTTATTCGATGAATGAATGAGAGTTTCTCGTCCCACTCTTCTGTCTTCATATTCTGAGATACATGATATCTATCACGTGTCTCGACTACGAAGATACGTCCTAGGTAGAGTCTTGTCTTAGACTAAGTCATTGGTACCGACTTACTTTGAGACTTGACCCCTATCTATTTTCGAGTCAGCGTAGGCCAGCAAGGACGTTGGTCCCTACTCAACTAACTCAGGAGACATATTTGTTCATATGCCTCCAGTCCTTCTTTATTGTGGTTGTGTTATTGCTTATGCATTTATTATATTGTTGTTATCTTCAATTACTTATATGACATGCTTCATTTTATGGAGATAGTTGTATTTTCTTGAGCTTTTATTTTGGTTATCTTGCTCGACTAGCTTTAAAAAATTTTGAAGACAGGATTTTTCTAAGGATGAGAGAGTTGTGAGACTCGTCTCACAGTATCAGTATTTATATACTGATACATACTATTATACTGTATTTTGTATTTTATTGGTTTTTGGAACATTTTAAATTTTTTCCAACTTATAGATTTTCTTCTTGACCGACATATCGCTAGTGTACCATTGTATGCCGACGACATGCCTGTCACTTCCATTTTCTGTTATACGTATTTTCAGTGTACATATACGAAATTCTGGCCCTTGTCAGGTGACCCATATTTTGACTTGTCTTCTTATCCTTGCTTTGGTTTAATTTTGACTTGGTTTAATTTGGTTTGGTTCAACTTGACATGACTTAGTTTCGGTTGGTTTTAGATGAGAAGGGTTTTATATCAAAACCCAAACTTCTCTCTCTCCTCCATTATTTCATTTTTCTTCTTCTTCTTTATTTTCTCTTTCAAAGGAAAACTAAAGCAAGTACACCTTGCCAAAACTTGAACTACATGTTTTTATTGTTCTATTCTCTTCTACACATGATTCTAAGACTCTTTAGTACTTGACATTTTTTTATTTTGGTGGATAAATTCTTGTAGATCTAAGTTGACTTCATTTTCAGTTTTTCTTGGGTTTTGATCTATCAAACTTACTTGTTTTTTAAAACTAATTGTTCCATGTAAATTTGATTCTACACAATTTTGACCTTTGAAAAGTTAGATTTCGACTTATTTTGAGGAAGTTAAGGCCAAAAGAGATTTGGGCATCTTCTATGTTCATCTGACCTGGTTCTGGCAGGGATGATAAATAGTACCAGTCCGTATAGATATATAGTGCCAGTCCGCATAGATGCATAGTACCTAGCCGTATAGTGCCAGTCTGCATATATGCATAGTACCTAGCCGCATAGTGCCAGTCCGCATAGCTGTATAGTGTCTGGTCGCATAGTGCCAGTCCGTATAGATGTATAGTACCTGGCCGTATAGTGCCAGTCCGCATAGCTGCATAGTGCCAGTCCGTATAGATGCATTGTGCCTGACCGCATAGATGCATAGTGCTTGGCTACACAGTGTCAGTTCGCATAGATGCATAGTGCCTGGTCGTATAGTGCCAATCTGCATAGATGCATAGTACCTGGTCGCATAGTGCCAGTCCGCATAGATGCATAGTACCTGACCGCATAGTGCAAGTCCGCATAGATGCATAGTGCCTGGCCGCATATTGCCAGTCCACATAGGTGAATAGTGCCTGGCTGCATAGTGCTAGTCCGCATAGATGCATAGTACCTGGCCGTATAGTGCCAGTCCGCATAGCTGTATAGTGCCTGGCCGCCTAGTGCCGTATAGGGCCTATTTTTGCTGTTTTTGGCTATTTTATGCCTAATTTGGCTCATTTGTTGCTAGAATTTCTTCCCAACTCTCAACATGAAAGTTGTAGATCTTTTTCTTGGCTTCAAGAATCTTCTTGTTTCACTTTAATTGGAGTTCATATGCGATTGATAACTTCAATCATAGTTTTGATCTTTTTGGCATATTTTCTGTACTTGACGTTTTTGAGATTTTTTTCGACTGTAATAAATTATTATCATGATTAGATGATTTTGTACAGTTAGAGAATAATTGTACCCCCTTATATTCTTAACACTAGCACAGATTCAATTATTGTTTTATGTCAATTAAAACTTTTATTTATTTCTTCTCCCATGCCATAATACATCTTTTATCTAATTCTTTCTACATGCGATCCTTATTGTCATGTTTGCTTAATGTAGATAGTGCCTCTCGTTGTGCACTCATGAATTATGTCTTATCTTTGCTTAATCTAGATTGTTGCCCGTCGTAGTGCACTCATGCTAAACGTCTCTTCTTTGCTGAATCTAGATAGTGGCCGTCGTTGTGGACACACACACAAAAAATGTTGTCTTTTCTTATTGGCGCAAGGCACCACAAATCGAGTACGTCTGAGAGATCCTGCGCTGAGGATCCCCGAGTACAAAAAGAATTCTGAAGAATAGGACGATGGAGATCGAGTGGCAGTTGCTCCTTTACTCTATTGACACTCCGATTACAAAAGTGGGAGAAAACCTAAGAAAATTGCTAACTCTCGGCTCACTGGCAAGAAGTACAGTCATTTGGCTTCTGAAAATGCTCTTCGTTCTGTGTTTTGAAGAGGTATGAGACCCCTTTTTATAGTCATTTTCGTGCTGGAATGATGTTATGGGCCCACATGAGAAAATATACTGATTTTCATGTGGGCACATAGTCCTGCTTTGGGCACATAGAGTGTAGGTGCATGATGACTGCATGATCGTGGGTTGATCATGGGGTTGACGTGGCCGCATGCTTCGGTGCACGACTATTCATGGAGACTGACGTGGCCGTATGCTTCGATGCACGATTGATCGTGGGTTTGACCGAGTCGGGGACTGTCCTGACTTGGGCGTATAGCCTAAAAAAGGGCTATGCACCCCCTTCTAGAGAGGTCCAGAGTGGGCACATGGGCGCATAGCATGCTCTAGTGACTTGGGCACATCTGACTTCGCAGACTTGGGCGCATATGACTTCTCTGGCTTGGGCGCATATGACTGCTTGGGTGCATGGTTGTCAAGACTGCTAAAATTTTTATGCTTCTACAAGACCCCATTCAAAGTTTTTGATACTTGAACGAGTTCGAAATACTTTAAAGAAGCATGGACCGTCTTTTGGTGATACAGTGGGTGCATGGCATAGCTCTCCTTTTGGGCGCATAGGGTTTGGCCAGACTGTCAGAGAGATGGCTGTTGAGATCTTCCTTGAAAATCTGAACTAACAGATTCATCTGGGTGGAATTTGAAGAGGTCCAACATTCATGCATTGTCCATGTCAGCAAGTGGCAGTCGCATAATGTGCAAGAAATTGGGTCTTCACGTGGGCGCATAAGTCGTAGTGGGCGCATAGTACGCAACGGGTGCATAGGCGCATAGGAGTAGTGGGCGCATAGTGTTTTGCCCATGCCTATAAATAGGCCTTGAAGAGAGAGAAAATTTATTATTTTTTTTCTCTTAGAACTTTCAAAAGACTTTTCATTTCCTTTCTGCACGTACCTTGTCTCCCAAGGCCGCCAAGTGATCTGCGAAGGACAAGGGGGCTGCACCAAGTGGCTCTCCTCCTGCGACAGCGTTCTCGCCAGTCCAAGACCCGATCCTGGGTGAGGCTACGCCTCAAAACAAAGTCTTGAGCGTTAATTTGCGACGCTCAGACTTTTCCTCTGTCTGGGCGCATGTGTCCAAGGCAACATGCATCTGTAGGCATTCATATGCCCCCAAAGAAGCATGTGCCAATGATGTGGTGTGTTATGCGGCCACATATTGTTATATGTTATGCGCCCACATGCTGCTGCATATTATGTGCCCACATGCTGCTGCATGTTATGCGCCCACATGCTGTTTTCGACGTATAACCCTTTGGGCGCATAGGATTCCTCCAGTACTTAGTTTTTTTGCAGATTCTGAGTCTGACTTTCTTTTTTGTCTTTGCAGTTAACATGTTTGTCCCGGAACTTGGTTGAATCCCTTTCGGCTCTGCTTGCCAAGTCCTCGGCACAAGCCTCATAACCAACATGGTCAGAAAGGTTCAGGCTAAGATCAGTAATGACCAGCCTACGGAACGGACGATCGCCATACTGGAACAGGATAAGACCTTCCTGAAGCAGATGATTAACGACGAGGAGCTCTTGCTTGGAGGGTTACGTCGTTTCAAAAAGCCGTACTTCCTATTTGGTGACAGTATAGGATTCGAGGATGACAAGACGATATGTCTAGAAGACCCTTTGGTAGTTAAGTTAAATGATCAAAGAATATGGTTGCCATCGATGAAGCGTCAATACCCTTTATCAGCGTTTACTAATTTGGCTGTGCAGAGGCAGATGAAATAGGACCTGACCCCTAAACTGCATGGGGCCGTTTCTGGCAGGATCCAATTCAACTCTGGAGACCGGAAGAATGACACTTTCAAATGTGTCAAGGGCTCCACGTCCTACTCCATGAGGGGGCTGCATCCTGGGGTCATAATGAACGATGTCCCGACTGATGTTCACCCTTATGCTGCTGAGACTCTCTCTAACTTGATGTTGTCAATGAAAGAGTTGTATCCAGGAGGGAAGCTGCAGATGAAAGGTTGGAGATATTTTGTCCCCTTCTGGAGCGACCTTACTGGATGGGTGCTCTCGACTTACGAAGCCACCCTAAAAGCTGTCGATCTTTTTTATGCCGTTAGAGCCACCCAATATGGTATTAAGGTTAACAGGCCTATGTTTATATCATTGGTGGAGTTGTACAACCATCACACGTATACTTTCTTCACTCCGGGTGGGGAGATGGGTCTGGCTCTTCACGAGATACAGGCGATATATAAACTTTCCTGGGGGACGGATCCATACGCAGAATACGTCCCCTGTAATGAGGAGCTCCGAGACCTAAAGAATTAGAACTCCGAGATGATAGAGGTGTACAAAGAGTTACTCTGTCACCTTTTTATTTGTCACCAGATCATGAAGAAGGGTAAGACCGAGGGGTCCCTTCCCCGTACGAGGTCCTGGACCAACTACATCTTCACCAGGTAAGAAGGAAACATCCCAGTCTCTTTCTCGTCTCGCAAGCCCTTGACAAAATCTGAGATAGAGCAGTTGATGGCAGATCACGGGGCTGTAGATGCCGAAGATAGTGATGATCCTGAGGGGAACTCCCCGATTTAATATTTCTTTAGGTAGGCCGAGTTCAAGCTATCAGAAAAGGCGGTATTAGCCGCTTTCCTGATGATATGGCTTTGTGATTGTGTAGTCCCTGGTGGTTCAGGGTCTATTGAAAGAATAAGCCGAGGTATGATACTTTCGGCTGTGAAGCTGGCCTTTGGATGCAAACTTGCCCTACTTCTAGCGATGGTCTGCTCCATCTAACGTGGTTTGCGATACTTTGTTGTAAACACGATGACACCCGATGGCAGAAAGGATTTTGCTAGGACTGAGTTTCCCTTTCATTATCTGATGGGATGCCTGGTGTTGCATTATCCCAGATTGATGAATGTCGGGATGATGGCAAACTCTTTGGCGAGGGACGCCTTTCTTCGGAGATTCAAAGATGTTGATTGGACCATTACAGGGGTACCTGTTTGTAGGAAGGCTTTGAGTTTTTTGCAGAACTATGAATTCTTCAAGGTGTCGCCTTCGTCTGGTAGTGGCCGCGCAGGGGACACCCTAGTAGATGAGGGAGCACTCACTACTAGCCTTCCTATTGGGGCATTTCGTTGGCTCCAGTCCATCAGGCCTTCCTATCTGGTGTTTAGGAATAGGAACCACACTTTCCTGGAACCTTATTTGTCGAGCCGCTTTGTACGATAATTCGGCTACAACCAGCTTCTCTTGGGCAATCCCAGTCCTCATCTCCAGTCGATAGGGAGGCTGATCGATGGGGCACGTGCATGGGACTACTACAACGCTGGATGTACGGGGGCAGTTTTTACATTGCCAGAAGATAAACCTGACACCCACATGTTCTTTGTTGCTGCTAAGTTCTATATTTAGGTCAATACCCTTCATTCTCAGTATGATCGTGAGCAGAGTCTAATATCGGGGACTAGGTTTGCCCCTACTCTTGCTAATATAGGACGAGTGCGTGCAATAGGGAGTTACAGAAAGGAAGGCGCCGTACCCACAGTTGAGCCGGCTGCAGCGCCGCAGCAGAGAGTTGTTCTTGAGGAGCCTATTATTGTAGCGCCTCGGAGAGAGGATACTGAAGAACCTCTTCCTGACATTCTTCATAAGAGGAAAGCTCCCACCGAGCTGGTTCTACGGCCCAAAAGGAAGGAAGTTGTTGTTTTTCGGGGGAGAAAGAAGGTCGCGGACGTGAGTGCCGGCTCGCCTCCTCCCAGAAGATCTTCTCGGCAGACGGCGTCGCAGGCCGTTACCATTCAGGAGGTAGATCCCATCCTAGACTTCATAGCCGTTTTGGTTAAACCGTTAGGAGTTTTCTCACCATTGTGTTTGTCCTTTGCGCAAGACGTTGAAGTTACGACTGCGGCAGGTGCTTCTTTGCCTGAAGAGGTGGACATAACAACAGTGTCCCCTACTCGTCGTCAACCGATGGATGAGGGCGGTTCTTTTTCAGTTGTAAGGCATGAACGAAGGGATGATCAGGGTGGAGTCCCCGACCATGACGGCGATCATAAAACTAGTCCCTCCTATGATATTTTTTTGGGGGATATGTCTGCGATAGGAGCTATGATGAAAGATTTGGATGAAAATCAAGTCCAATCAGCTCACCCTCCTCTGGGTATGTCATTCTTGCACTTTTCTTCGGATGAAATTTTTCGACTTCAATTTTGCGTACAACTTGTGAGGCTGACTTCCATCGTATATTCCCTTGTAGACAGGAAAAGGGAACAAAGCACGAAGGTTGCTCCAGATACCAGAGCTAGACAGGAAGCTGCCCTTGGTTCTTCCAGTAAACTGGCATCGGTTACTGAAGAAGTTCTTGATCAGCCTGTTGAGGCGGCCGTTATTAAATATGCTTTGGGTCTAGCTGGGACCGTGGAAGGAGAGCAGCCTGATGCTTCTTTGGCAGATGTTGACAGTGAGCGACCTGGGCCTGCTCTCGTTTCTCCAGTTCCAGTTGATGCTGAGTCGGCAGGAGGTATAAACTTACAACTCCTTCTTTAAGTAAGTTTTTTTTGTTACTAATATGTGTATTGCTTTATTTGTCAGGTTCAGCCTCCTCCCAAGTAGCTCTTCCTGGGATAGAAGATCCTCATCAAGCTTCATCTCCAACGACCTCTTCTGAAGATGATGAGATGGCTCAGGAAGTCATAAGAGCTTTCTACTCTGTTTTGAAAGTAAAACTTCCTGGAGTTTTGAACCGAAATACCGCCTTCGGGCCTATGAAGGCTGTCGCTGAATGCCAGGTGACATCTCTTGAAAGCATTGCTGGCTATGAAGAGCGAGCTAATGCTTTAAGGAAGGTCACAGCTGACCTGGAAAATCAAGTGGCCAAATTTTGAGAGGTCAGTCAGTGAATCCCAACATCATCATTTCTTGAGGAGGACGTGGCTCTGATTGCGGCTATTGAGGAAGAGAAAGCTACTTTCCAGACGAGGAAAGAGGCTCTGGCTGAAGAGATCAGCGAGCTGGCTGATCAGTATGAACAGTTTGATGCCGCTAGTAGGGCTCGCATTGCCTCAAAGAATAAGCTGGCCATCTAAATCGCTTAAAAGTACAACCATATTGTGTAGCTTCGTGAATAGATTGCTCAGCTCGAGGCTGACTTGCGAACAGTTGCATCTGAACAGGAAGACTACGTGGTTCAGGCTGCTGCGACTGCCACAACTTTAGATCAATTGAAAGCTCAGCTGGTGAAGTTGAAAGAGGAGCATCTGAAACTGATTCCTTTCGAGGATGAAGTTGCTCGGCAGGAAGAAGCACGTCATCGAGCTACTGTCAAATCTCAGGCTGAGATCAAGGCTCTGAGGGATAGCATCAATCGATTATGTATCCCTTAAGTCTTTCGTTTGTAACTGTTTCTTTTAGCCGTCAAGACTCTTGTATTTTTTTTCTCTCCATCTTTTGATAGACGTTTAAATAAAGAATCTTTTGGCTTTCAAAATTCATGAATGAAGTTTTATGAAATATCAGAACTAGAGGTAATGTGGACTTAATAAAGATATTTCTGGTAGGTATTTTGTTGGAGAATTTGATGTGGACTTATTATTCGTTTTATATTCAGGGTTCTTGAATATAGATAATAAGTTGAAAGAAGCTGCTAATAGAGGTATTATGGACGTAATAGCAGATGATGTTCTATATCTCAATAGAGGTAATGTAGACGTGGAAGGATATATAACATTAGGTGGGAGTGGATAATTCAGAGGTAATATGGACGTGATTATCCTTGATGAATGCTTTGCTCAGAGGTTATATGGACGTGGCAAAACTTTTCTTCATCATCCCATTGGAGGAAATAATTATCGGAAAACAGTTCATAGGTAATAGGAACATAACTTATTTTTATTAGACTGAGTTTGGGCAGAGTCAAAAACGAAAATAATTCTACTGGGGAATTTTTTTTCGAGGACCTATTATCCATGGCATATTCAAGACTCTTGAAATACGGATAATAGTTAGATAATTTTTTGAATCACATAAATATTGTACTGTATATTTACATGATTAAAATAGGGTATATGTGGACGCTGTTACACATAATACTTCTTCAGGAACTTGCCGTTGATCGGCATCATGAGCAAGTCACCATCAGGCTTGGTTAGTCGATATGCACCATTAGAATACACTAATTCTATAACGAAAGGACCTTCCTATTTAGGCTGGAATTTTTCTTTTGTCTTGAGCGTTATGACCATTGGTCTTCTCATTGCTAAGACTAGATCACCAACTTAGAAGATTCTTTCCTGCACCTTTTTATTGAAGGCTCTGGAAAGGTATGCTTGGTATAGCTCAATACGCTGTTGAGCTAATAAGCATTTTTCGTCTAGCGCTTCGAGCTCCTGTAGTCGCATACGATAACTTTCTTCGACAGTCAACTCACCGGCTAAGGCTACTCGAAGAGAGGGAATCTAGATTTCTAGGGGAAGAACTGCTTCTCTCCCATAAATCAGAGAGAATGGCGTACTTTCTGTTGGAGTCCGAACCGTTATACGATAGGCCAGAGACATTCGCCGAGCTTCTCATTCCAATCGTGCTTGTTTGAAGACCCGAACTTCTTGAGAAATTTAATGATGGTTTTATTGAAGGCTTCTGCTAACCAATTAGCCGCTAGATTATAGGCAGTAGAGGCTATATTCTAGATTCGATTCTTATCGCAGAACTGATAGAATGTATGGCTTACGAATTGTGGACCATTATCATGGATGATCCTGCGAGGTAGGCCGAAGCGATAGATAACGTGATGTTTGATGAAACTGATCACATTCGACGTCTTTAATTTGGTGAGTTGTATTGCTTCCGCTTATTTGGAGAAGTAATCGGTTATAGCTAGGATGAACCGATGTCCTCTAGAAGATGGTAGACTGATTGGGCCTATGATGTCCTTACCCTAGGCTTCAAAAGGCCAAGATGCAGCCGTCGGATGTAGAAACTCTGAAGGTTGATGAATGAAGTCGGCATGGAACTGACAAGCCCTACACTTTTTTGCATATTCAACAGCATCTGCTATCATTGTGGGCAAATAATAATCCATTCGTCTGATGCGATCTTGTAATTTGGGGCCTGGTTGGTGTGCACCACAAACTCCATTGTGAGCCTCACGGAGTGCATATTTGGCTTCTGTGTCTGATAAACATTGTAACAGTATCCCGTCGTAAGAGCGTCAGTACAGCATCTTGGTAGCTGTGTCGTAGTAAAATCTGACGGATCGCCTTTGGATAAATAATGCTTCCTTTGGGTCCTCAGAAAGAATTCTATAGATGCCGTAGTCTATAAAAGGAAATCTCCAGTCTTTAACGTTGACGTTTGTTTTCGTGGTGTAACTGTGATGAATATGTAAGACATCTTTCACACAGAATAGTTCTCGACCAGACACTGTGATTGACTACTGAGCAATGATAAGGACGGTCAAGGAAGCAGCAAGACTGGCTAAAGCATTTGCTTCTATATTCTGTAGTCGAAGAATGTTCTAGATGAAGAATCCAGTGAAAGTAGACGCCAATTCGATTGCCGCTTTGTGATAGGGGATGAGATCTTCGTGACGAACTTCATAATCCCCTCGGACCTGACTGACTATTAGCTTGGAATCGCCGTAAGCTTCTAGATAGTCAACTCCTAGTTGTTTTGCCAGTTGAAGGTCGATCAATAGGGCATTATATTTGGCCACGTTGTTGGTGCAAGATTCCACAAGAGAATATGTACGGTGTATAACCAGATGGTCGGGAGACACAAGCACAATGCCTACTCCGACCATGATATTTCCTTTGGGTCCTGTTCTTGATGCACTGTCAAAGAACATTCACCAAATGGGGATTTCCTTAGTTGCGGTGTTAGACTCTACTACTTTATCGAGGATTTCATCGTAGAGTTTAGAAGATTCTGGCATCGGATGAGCTGCCAGGAAATCAGCTAACGTCTGGCCTTTTACTTTCTTCTGAGGGACGAACAATATATCATATGGAATCAACAACATTGCCTATGTAGCTAAACGGGAATTAAGAGAACCCAGTTTAGTCATGAGTATTCTGAGAGGATTGACTTTAGATATGATGTGGATAGTCTGCCCAGACACATAGTGACGTGTCTTCTGGATAGCAAATACCAGTGCAAGACATTCCTTTTCCACAGGTGTATATTTGTGCTCGGCACCCACCATCATGCGGCTGAGGTAGTAGATTGCCTGTTCATGGCCGCCTTCATTCTTTTGAGCTAATAGTGCACCAAGGGAATGGTCCATAGCGCAAACATATAGTAAGAAGGGCTTCCCCATTATTGGAGCCACTAATACTGGGGGCTTGTGAGATACTTTTTAATGTCGTCAAATGCGCATTGACATTGTTCAGTCCAGACGAAAGATACGCCTTTCTTTATGAGTTGAGTAAATGGTTGGCACCTTCCAGAAAGGTTCGAAATAAATCGTCTGATGTAGGCTAGCCTTCCTTGAAGTTCTCGTAGCTCTTTGAGACTTCTTAGGGGATGCATATCGAGGGTAGCTTTTACTTTTTCTGGGTCAAGATGTATACCCTTTGAAGTGATAACAAAACCAAAAAACTTGCCACTGGAGACTCCCAGAAAAGACTTGGTTGGATTCATCTTGAGTTGATGTGCACGCATTAGTTCGAACACCATTATCAAGTCTTGGAGGTGCTTGCCCTTGAGACGGCTACTGTGATATCGTCTACATAGCATTCTACTATTTTGCACAAATGATCGCAAAAAATTATGTTCATAGCTCGCTGGTATGTCGCTCCTGCATTTTTAATCCAAAAGGCATCACCGTATAGCAGTATACCCCCAACGGTGTTCGAAAAGATGTGTGCTTCCCATCGCTGGGGAACATCTTGATCTGGTTGTAGCTTGAGAACCCATCCATGAAGGACATCCGCTCGAAGCCGCAAGTATTGTCGATCATTACGTCGGTGATTGAAGAGGGAACTCATTTTTGGGCATGCAGAGTTCAAATTACGGTAATCGATACAGACTCGAACTTTACCGTTCTTTTTCATGACTGAAATAATGTTAGTGACCTAGTCAGGGTATTGTTCTTCGCGAGTGAATCCACTTGCAATAAGCTTCTTGACTTCACTCTCGATGGCCTCCATGATATCTGGTCGGAATCGTCGTTGCTACTGCTTCACTGGCTTAGCTTTAGACGAGATATTTAGGCGGTGCATATCAACTTTAGGGTCCAAGCCTGGCATGTCTTCATAGCTCCATACAAAGACGTCAATATATTCTCTTATAAGCTGTATAAGATATTGTCGTTCTTCGCCAGACAGACTTTTGCTGATGAAGATTAGTTTAAGAGATGATTCATCTCCTAAATTGACTTGGACGACTTCATCTTCAGTAGGTGTTTCACGTTGTTTAAACATAACTCCCATCTAGTATCCATCTTTTGGGCCTATTGTTCAAGCTCAATCAATTAGACATCGTTTACAATTTGGTCAACTGACACCATATTGACAGACAAAGCTGCTTTGAACATGTCTCCAATACTAGAGTCTAAATCCCAGAGGAAGGAATCAGAAGAATGAGAACAACGATATACTTCGATGTCTGATCTTTCAGGGGTTGTTGGAGGAGTGACATAACCAAAACCAACACCGTTTTGTTGATAATAGTTTTCGGGTTTGCCGGGAGGAGCAAAGTGACGTATTGGCAACCGTCGTCTCCGACCGTAGTTTAGTCCCTGGTCGCTTTTTATATCATATCCCATGTTCTGGATGATATTCTTGGCTTGCCAACTATATCGAAAAAGTTACATTTTCCCAGAGTCATAGTCAGCTTCAGTATTATGATTGGGAGAAGTAGAGTCCAGAACGAACTTTCTTTCGCTAATTATTCGACCGAAGATGATTAGTTCTTCACCCTTTTTTCTAGCTGGAATGATGAAGTAGTGGATATCTTCTAGGCAGACTTTTTCTCGCAGATGAGGTGTCGTGACTGGCATACAGAAGTGTGGTCCTATGCCATGCTCTAGAGCGTATATCGTATCTATGTAGTGGTTTACAGATTGGTAGATATCGGAGTAATTCAAAGATAAACCTTTAATAAGAAAATACGCAAGTTCTTCTTCAGGGATAACATCATCTACTGAAGGTACATTATTTTGAGTATTGATATACTCATTGAGAGGATCATTGTCTAAAACAGGAACCACAAATTTGGCCAAGTTCACCACATAGGGTAACTCTTCAGGATTGGGAGGACGGACTTCAGCAGGTTCTACCCGAGGTGTCTTGCGGAGAGTGATGGTCAATGGTTTGACCTTATCAGGATTCTTCTTTTTAACCCAGATTGTGAGAGGCTTTAGAGTACTTTTTGGAGTAGTACGTCCTTTGACTCGGATAATCAGCGGACTATCACTGGAGGATGAACTCACTTCATCTTCATCGTCAGCTTCATTGTCGCCATTCTTAGAGGGCTGAGATTGGTAAAGTACTGAATCTCTATAGTAGGCTTCAATGCCCTTAAAATGATCGACATCAGCAAACTCTATCTTCATGATGCCATCGTTGTTAACGTACTTGAAGCACTGGTGAAGTGTAGAAGAAACAATCATGTTCTTGTGTATCCACGGACGTCCCAATAAGACGTTGTAGGATACGTTGGCGTCGATTACGTAGCAAGAAACCTCTGTTCGGAGATCACCAATCTGGCACTTGAGACGGATCTTGCCCATCGGGTGGCTTCTTCCAGCATTGAAAGCCATGATAGTTGTATTGGTTGCAGATAGCTTGTACATAAGAATTCCTAGAATTTGGAGTAAGCTTCTAGGAATGATGCTGAGGGAGGAACATGGATCGATGTGCATTCGATCCACCTTAATCGCCCCGATATATCCTGTATAGTACAGAGGTCTATCATGACGATTATTTTTTAGTAGCATGTCCTCCTGTGAAAAGGTGATGTTGGGTACCACTTCCATAGTATTGTGGCAGTGAGGATATGAGACAGGATCTTCAGTGGGGGCTTTGACTTTAGCGCGATAAGAGTCGACATATAGTAATGCCTCACTTAAGGCCTTTCACGTTTCTTTGGAGATTCGCAATAGATCGAACAGAGACAACCGGGCAGGTGTATTAGCCAGCTGTGCTCGTATGTCAAAGTTGTAAGGCCGATCCATGCCTTCGGGAGTTGGCACCTTCAGAGACTTGTCAAATCGCGTCTCCTTCTGCTTGGCTTTATCGGTAGTTGAAGGCTTAGACTGACCGACTTCTGAACTTGTGGGGTTGCAGGAGCTTGAGAAGGTACTGCTTCTTCTTGTGGGGTCGTAAGTCCATAGGTAAGCCTTCCCAGATCGCGTCTCGCTAGAAAGAACTTCGTAGATGGGATAAGACACCATATGGCATGACTTGTATTTCTTGCCCCTCTTTACTTTTGGAGATACCACCCCCTGCGTCATTTCTTGCACAAGGTCCGGATGGACCCACATGATCTCATCACGTTCAGTCGTGAGTGGCACCAAGATTGAATTGCGAGCTGGCGACAGGTTGACGACTTCCATTATTGCCTTGGGGATTGGAACTACGCCGTTTGGGACTTCTGTGGGAGAAAAGTCACCAAATTGAAGAGAGTTCATGTTAGAAGATACAACCTTATCTTCAGCTTCGAGGTTGATCACTTGGCTATCGACAAGCTATTGTACCTTCTTCTTCAGGATGATGCAGTCCTTGGTAGAGTGGTGCACGTACTGATGATAAAGATAGTACTTGGGATCGTTAAGTTGGTTCGCCTCTGCAGGATGTCATAGTGGAGGCTATGTCAGTTTATTATCCTTCGTCAATGTATGAAAAATGGTAATAACATCATCCTCGTCAAAGGAGAAAGTCTTCTTAGGTTTGTCAGGAGCACCCTGAGAATTGGAAGCTCCATTGGAAGTGTCGACCATCAAGACTTCTTTTCCTTTACCCCCACGGACATGGATAGTTTGAGGGTGCTTGCCTTTGTCTTCAGATTTGGGTATTTTCAACCCCAGTTATTCCAGATTAGGGACATCATTTTCAGTAGCATCAGCGGCCCCAATGAAAGTGGGCCATGTATCATACTTATGTATACCCAGACATAACTTCACTGTAGGAAGGAAGTTATATCGACAAGTATCCATAAGTTCTGAGTTTGGTATGCCGAAAGGCATCTTCAATGCTAGTCGCCTGAAGCGCTCGATGAAAGCAATGACAGACTTAGTCCTCCTTTGCTTGGTCTCGATGAGGGTAGACATACTAACATTCATGCCACTCTCGTAAAACCTGTTGAGGAATAATCTCTCCAAGTCTTTAAAGGAATTAATACAACCGTCAGGCAGACTGCAGAACCATTCAAAAGCTACCCCCTACAAGGTGCTAATAAACAGCTTTAACAAGAACGGATCGTCCCTGGGTAAGTGTAGAGTATGTTGAAGTATCTCATGTGTTGGCGAGGAGAAGTCATCCCGTCAAATGAATTTAGCGTCAGCGGCTTGTAGTTAGGAGGGCAGTAGCATTCTCCCATTCAGCAGGATAAGGTTGAGATATCTACATCTTCTGAAGCTCGTCTTTGTGTGAGATGGTATCGAGACGGGCAACCAGAGAATCAATTACGTCCTATTGATTGAGCAGGTGTTGAGAAACGGCTGCTAAACGGTTGTCAGGTGTCGTTGGTGAAGGACCACCCCCAGCATTTGTAAGATTTGGAGGAGGCACAACGGAATGATACTCCTTCTGTAACGAAGGAGGGTTGTTGCTATGAGTCGGACTAACGTGTGCTGAGACATTTTATTGAGGTGGAGGAACAGCCCCAGCAGCTTGGACCGCCATGATACTGGTAAGCATATCAGTGATCTTGGCAATTGCTGTTTTAAGACCCTCTAGCCATTTGTTGGTTTGATCACTGGTTTTTTCAGGTCTCTCTCCATCCGTCATGTATGTAGATAATATACGAGAATGAATAGAGGAGACAGTACAACTAGTACTGATACTGTCTGTCTCTGAGTTGAAAAGTCCCTCGTCTTCAGGTAGGGGAGGTAAATAAATACCGTCAGATTCATAAAGATCATCGTCATCTGGAAGGCTACCCCAGGTGTGAAGGTCATCTGCTTCAGACCCTGAGGAAATACTACCCCCAGCAAAAGGTCATCACCTCCATCTTGGGATTCCTCATCATCTATACGGAATCTCATCCTTGACCGAGTACCCATATAGACTCCTTCGGATGTTGGCAGACTTCTTCTTCTTCTGTTCGCAGAACTGAGAGAAAAAGTTGGGTTTGTGGTCCACCTTCTTTGATTGGGGCTCCCGTAAGGAGGTCCCTACGAGGCCATGTTGGATGAAACACACAACGGCTCTTCATCGTCAGAGCGATGCAGTCGTCGGAACACAGACTGCCTCTGCGGTACTCTTGTTGCTTTGGAGCAGCAACAGTTGATGAAAATACTGGTGCACAGATGTACACCATAAATTTTTGTATCCTCCCTCGCTTTACGGTTATGATTTATCATGTCGCGTAAGTCAGCGGAAGGGAGTTTTACCTTAAAACCCATGTCACATGCATCGCCGAGCTTTGCATATTGGCTTATAAGGAGACTTGGTGCATCCAAACTTAGTTCACGTGCAGGGGCAACCCCCACACCTATGTTCTGTGATGACCTTGAAGACAGCCCTGTGCTATACGCATTGGGGCGTGTCTTTTTGCTGTGGGCGCATAGACCCTGGAGTCTGGCTTTGGGCGTATGCTTTCCAGAAGTCTTGGTAGCATGCCTAAGCTTCCTCGATATAGGCGCATAGTATGGGTCAGTAGAGCTTGGGCGCATAGCCTTGGGCGCATAGCCTTGGGCGCATGACCCTGGGTGCATAATCTGTCAAAGACAGAAGTCTTCTGGCCAGAGTTATGCGCCCACACACCCTCTTGGGCGCATAGCTTTGGGCGCATGCTTGGTGAAGTAGCGATGTTTCCTTCCAGCTTCGCCTTCTTCGTTTGTGAGCCTCACTGGGTTTGTCCATAATGTGGAACACTTCGATTCTTGGCATCGTAGTGTTTTTCTCTGCCAAGTCTCGAGCGTTGAGCACTCTGTTATTGGTTGCACAAAAGAGAAGTCGCTGGGCTAATAAAACCCGAAATGGTATATGCCTTCTTCAATTGTGGAGCTTCTATGGCAGAGCCATGCGCCCACAGAGGAGCTCTATGCGCCCATGTGATAGAGTCCTTCAGTTGCATATCTTATATGACACTGGTAGGATATGCGCTACGAGCCTTCGAAAGCCAAGTCTTGCGAGACTTGTTTGGCTTTACCGATTTTGAGGGAGTAGAGCCGTCCCTCGAGAACATCTCTTCTAACGCCTGCTAATCGAACTTTACGATCAATATCTTCTGAGTACTCCCCACTTTGTTGGTATCGGATTGTGTCACCACCTTCTCGTCAGAGGAAAAGGTAGTCCCCAGCAGAGTCGTCATTTTTGTGGATACACACAAAGAAGAAGAAGAAATGCTGTCTTTTCTTATTGGCGTAAGGCACCACAAATCGAGTATGCCTAAGAGATCCTGCGCTGAAGATCCCCGAGTACAAGAAGAATTCTGGGGAATGGGACGATAGAGATCGAGCGGCAGTTGCTCATTTACTCCGTTGACACTCCGATCACAAAAGTGGAAGAAAACCTAAAAAAATTGCTAACTCTCGGCTCACTGGCAAGAAGTGCAGCAATTTGGCTCTTGAAAATGCTCTCCGTTCTGTGTTTTGAAGAGGTATGAGACCCTTTTTATAGTCGTTTCCGTGCTGGAATGATGTTATGTGCCCACATGAGAAAATACACTGATTTTCATGTGGGCGCATAGTCCTGCTTTGGGCGCATAAAGTGTAGGCGCATGCAGACTACGTGATTGTGGGTTGATCGTGGGGTTGACGTGGCCGCATGCTCCGGTGCACGACTGCTCGTGGAGACTGACGTGGCCGTATGCTTCGGTGCACGATTGACCATGGGTTTGACCGAGTCGGGGACTGTCCTGACTTGGGCGTATAGCCTGAAAGAGGGCTATACACTCCCTTCTAGAGAGGTCCAGAGCGGGCGCATGGGCGCATAGCTTGCTCTGGTGGCTTGGGCGTATAGCATGCTCTGGTAACTTGGCCGCATATGACTTCTCTGGCTAGGGCGCATATGACTGCTTGGGTGCATGGTTGTCAAGACTGCTGAAATATTTATGCTTCTACAGTCGTGGTGCACTCATGCTACACGTCTCTTCTCTGCTTATTCTAGATAGTGACTCGTTGTGGTGCACTCATGTTACATGTCACTTTTTTGCTTTATATGATAGTGGCCCATCGAGGCGCACTCTTGATAAGTACTCTTTACATGACAAGTAAACCTAAATGACATGTATAATCAATATGCTATTGCGACGGCTATTCTCCTTGCTAATACAACTCTTTTGGACATCGTGGTTGAATGTATTGTGTATGAGTGAACAAGCTACATGTACCGTCTACATCATGTCTAGGACATAAATTCCTGGTTACCACGGTCAGGGATTCATACTGAATCTGACTAGGTTAATGACTAGATTGATCAAGTAGTTCATATAGAGAGATTTTTCTGTTACAGGCGATCCCGTTATCTGGACGCCTCAAGTAGACTTGTAGCCTGCCGATGAGTAGGGCGCATTTCCAGCATACTGTCATGTATTGCACTCCAAGTCACCTAATAACTCTCATAGGGTACATTTGTCTCCTGGGCGATGTACCCACTATTATATGTATATGGGATACATTTGTCTCCTGGGCGATGTATCCACTATAAATTCATGAACCCCGCCTGGATAACATGGATAGCTGCAGGGCTTGTGACTGTGGGAATATCTCATTGTATCTTGTTAGTAACTAAGCTTGGCCGTGAATGATGGATGGAGTCAGTCCCGTCTTGTCTAGTTTTATCTAGACAGTATCCGTATGTTTATTTCAATATATTATTGTTTACACCTTACTTTTGTCGATAAATGATCGGAGGCTGAGTTCTGTTCAGGAGAAGGGTTACAACCCCGGTCCTTGTTTGGTTTACGGGTTATAACTTGGCTTCCGAAATTGCTCCCAATTTATCTTATCATTTGTCGTCCTATTCAGTACTCACACGTTCTACATGATCCCTATGTTGTACAATAATTAGAGACTAAGTTCTGTTCAGGAGAAGGGTTACAACCCCGGTCCTTGTTTGGTTTACGGGTTATAACTCGACTTCCGGAATAGTTCCTAAGTCATCCTATAATTGTCGTTCTATACAGTTCTCACATGCTCTCATGCTCTAGTTATTCCTTATGCTCACATGTTCAGTTATCTCACAAGCTATGCATGATCCCTATGCCGAGTCACCATATGCTCATGACCCAGCTATTTCACAAGCTCACATGTTTAGTTTATTTTTACTCTCAAGCTTCCGTTTACTTAACATGTCTATATTTTACTTTAAGTCGCATGTTAATTACCTTATGGTCCAAGATGCTTTACTTATTGCCTTTCTAGGTTCGGGATAAGTGCATTGGTAGTGCACGAGTCTCGATCTGCTTTTACTTAATTATATCTCTAACCATTGCTATGTTAGCTATTGCTGGTTTTAGTTCATAGTTTGGCTTCCTTTGTGGTACTTGCTATTTTGGGGTCTGAACCCACTGGTTTTGTTTAGCCAGATCTGATAGAGGAGCCCAGAGGATCTTCCGTACCATCTACTCGACGGTAACTATCCGGAGCACTAGAGTACCTGAGTGGGTTTCTTGTTTTATTCTCCCACTTGATATGTACATTATTCTTTTACGGCGTTTAGCCTCCGAGCACGTGTTTAGCTCGTGTTTTTGGATCTTGACATTTAGCCTATGGGCCAAAACATGATGTGCGTATTTTAGACTATAGCTAGAGCTTATCATGTGTGACTATTACTTTTGCTAGTTCTCCATTTTGAATTACTAGCTTCATGATCATCCATGTATATATGGTTTGGGACGCTTTACTATTGTATGTGTGATGATCATACTTCTTGCTATTTGTGTAATTGTTTGTGATTGAGATACCTAGGATTGTTTAACCTACGATCGACTGTTGGCTTGTAGGAGTAACCCCCATGTCTTGACAACTTAAAGGTAATTTCAGAGTACTTGTGTACTTTGGAATTGCGTAGCTGGTCTTGTCCGTCCCCACTTGTCAGTATTCTGGTTCTGGGGCATGACAGGATGCAAGTGGGATTACTATAAGCTCCATGTATACAGTAGTTGATATCCATGTGCAATAACATAACATGTATTGATCCTTGTGTATTGATTGGGGGCAGGGAGAGTGTAGTTGGTTATGTGATCATTATCCCCAGTAGGTATCCATGTGCACTCCATAGCTGTATCCATGTGCAACCCAGACCGTTTACATAACCAATTCATGCTCTGATTCACGTAGAAGGTTATATTTCTCTATTATCATATTATATCTCATTTTATAGTCTCTCTCTCTTGTTGATTTCCTTTACAGCGATTCATGTATAGTTTTCTATAGCTTGCTTTATATGTCCATTCCTGCTATGAACTGTTGTGAGAGATATGTGCTCGTTCTGTCCTGACTGGGCATGTTGAAAATTTTACAGGTATTGATGAGGAGTACTGCCCTACTTATTATGGCATTGGCTTAGATGACAGTGGTGACGTGGACCCTCAGGAGGATCCCACAGTCGCTGAGGACTTGCCTATAGTCTAGCTGAGACTTAGTACTTTATTTGTATTTCTATTTGAGACTTTATGAGTTGTACTTGAGATTTATTCTGGTGGTTTACACCTAGACTTTTTATCTGTGACTCTGTTGAGATTCATTCTTCTATTCCATCTTAGTATTGTGATTGAGTTACTTATTATTCTACTCTCCATTCGGAGTTTATTTTAGACTGTGTTAGATACCGTGACTCAGGACAACGTTCTACCGCCGACACTGCGGCGTAGGCTGGGCATTCGTCACTTCTCGTGTCCTTGCACTGGGTGCGGGTCGTCACAATTACAAAGGAAAAAGAGGAGGAGACGGTAAGGTTGAAACCTTCAAAGCACGAATGGTTGCAAAAGATTTTACTTAGAAAGAAGACATTGATTATGAGGAAACCTTTTTGCTAGTAAACATGCCTAAGTCGATCCGGATTTTTTTATCTATTGTAGCTCATCTCGATTATGAGGTTGGAAAATAGATGTCAAGACAACTTCTTAATCGAAATCTTGAGGAAAATATATGTATGAAGCAACCAGACGGGTTCATTGAAAAGGGCCAAGAGTATCTTGTTTATAATCTCAAGAAGTCCATTTATGGAATTAAGCAAGCTTCCAGATCTTGGAACATCCGTTTTGATCTGATGATTAAATCCTACAGATTTGATCAATGTTCGGATGAATCTTGTTTATACAAATAGTGTGACAAAAATATGATGGCATTCCTAGTACTTTACGTGGTTGACATCTTACTCATTGGAAATAATATGAAGGTGTTATATCTAATGTAAGGGTATATATCCAAACAGTTTGATATGAAGGACTTGGGAGAAGAATGTCACATTCTTGGTATTAAAGCTCTACGAGATCGCAAGAAAAGGATGTTGGGATTATCTCAAGCTACCTATATCGATAGTATAGTAATATATTTTAGCATGCAAAATTTTAAGAAATATTTCTTACCTTTTAGGCATGGAATAGCTTTAGCAAAGGAGCAGTGTCCAAGGACATGAAAGAGATTTATTATGTTTTGGCAGTTGGAAGCTTAATGTACGCAATTCTTTGTACGAGACCAAACATCTGCTTTATCGTTGGCTTGGTTAGCAGATATCAGTCTAACCCAGGACAAGATCACTGGACTGCGGTAAATCATTTTCTGAAGTACCTAAAAGGACTAAAAATTATATGCTAGTTTACCATACAGATATTTTAGTGCCCGTAGGGTATATTGACTCAGATCTTTCAGTCAGATAGGGATTCCAGAAAATATACGTCAGGTTATGTATTTTGATTGGCAGGTGGAGCCATAGTATGGAGAAGCATCAAGCAAAAATATATTTCTGGTTCCACCAAGGAAGCCGAGTATGTGGCAGCCTATAAGGCAGCCAAAGAAGCGGTTTGGCTTAGAAACTTCCTATTGGACTTGGATGTGGTAGCTAGTTTTCCTAAGACTATTATACTTTATTGTGATAATAGTGGTGAAGTTGCAAACTTGAAGGAACCACGAGCCCATAATACAAGTAAACACATTGAGCGCAAGTACCATCTGATACGAGATATCATAAATAGATAAGATTTTGCTGTGACCAAGATAGCATCATCATACAACCAAGCTGATCCTTTTATAAAGAGCTACCTGCTAAGTATTTTGATAGTCATGTTGAGAGAATGGGAGTCAGAAGCAAGGGAGCATGGCTTTCAGTATAGGTGGGAGATTTGTAACAGAGTACTAGAAAGAAATGTTTTGAGTATAAGTGAAAGATAATTAGGGTCATATTCTAAAAGCATCACTTTTGTATTAACTATATTTTCTTATCTTTTTTTAGTGAGAATCGTAAGGGAAATTGTTTGCATATTATTAATGCAAGTGTCTGATATTCTATATTATAGATAATATGGTGTGTGGTGTCACACAGAAGATCATATTGTCAGTTCTCAGTATAATATATAAATGGTTCACAACCTAGATGGATATAAATGGTTTATAGTAGTACACTTTGTGTGTATTGAATAAGACCACTTGAGGTTGTTTTCTTTTTACTGACTAGGTGAGAGAACAAACACCTCATTTATTATGGATGATTGTGCTCTTAATCTAGATAGAATAACAGACATGTATATGTAGAGTGTATTACTTTGACTTATAAAAGAGTGAGATTCATTATGGGTCAATAACCTCTATGAATTGGAAAATGGCATTGAGTGTATGATGGGCTATTGATTATAAAAGAAATTCATGTCCCGATATATCGTATGGATTAATCCATGGTCCTAGAGATCCTAGTTCCATCATGTGTCGTGCCTCCGGATTTCGTGCCCGCGCTGAAACTCCGCGGAAGGCCCCGTCGACTACGTCGAACCGTCGCCCTTCCTAAATATAATGTCGATGCCCAGGATCTCCACCACCAATAGAATCTTCCTCGAATCGAGGAGCTCCAGTGCTCGTGGATCCTTCCGCACAACCACGCCAATAACGACCGACTAAATCCGAGCTCCTCGCCTCCTCCTCCCCGTAGTCGAATTCAGGTAGCCTGAGATGACGTTGGTGTTTTTTCCTTTGGACTAGAATAAATTTGTCCCACATCGGCTACACCCCCAAGTGGGTATCTCAATATAATGTATTACATGTGTTGAGGTGTGCACATGGGGTGTGGTGGGGCACATGTGTGGGCCATATGGGGCTATTTTCCTAGGAGGAAAATGAATTAACTCCTCAAAGAAAGTATGTATGCTTTCTGTCGCTTGGACTCGGACACGGGCTCAAGGGCACAAAGTGGCACATCGCGCATGTGCAGGTGTAGGCACAGACTAGTATTTTTATCCCACATCGGATAGGAGAAGAGGTGGAGTTTCTATTCCTCTCTATAAATAGAGCCGCCTGGCCTCCTTTTGGAGGTACAAAATTAAAAGAAAAAGGAAGCCCGTTGAGTCCAGAGAGTTCGTTCGAGTCTCAAAAGAGTTGACTACGAGCGTTCCAGAAGTTTTTTGTGAACTTGCTGGTTCTTAGAAGCAGATCACGATGGCCGAATCTTGATTTGAGCAACGGTGGTCTTTACCACCATAGCAAGAATAATAATTTATTATTATATCTTCTTCTCCTTTCTTCTTCTACTTATAAATGTTCTATTTCAATTGCAAAAATTTTTTGCAAAGGAAGAACGAATTCTATTTTATAATCTATTGCGTCCTAGTTGCAACACGTTTACAAGAAAGAATGAGAAGTCTGTTATGTCTGCCTGCAACTGCGTTTGCAAGGATAAGCCCTCTGTGCCTGCAACTATGTTTGCAAGGATAAATCCTCTGTTCCTGTAACTGGTTTGCTAAGACAAATCCTCTATGCTTGCAACTGTGTTTGCAAGGATTTACATTTTGTTCTGTTTGGTTGCAACTGTGTTTCTAATCAAGAAAATCTGTTCTTGTACTTTGTTCTTCCATTATCGACCTGTTTTGGGAACAAAAATCTCAAATCAAGTCCGGATTAGATAGAGAACTGTGTATCCATGGAGGATGATACACATGACATGACATATCGGATATGGTAATAGTACATGGAGATTACAAATGCTAGAGAGGATGATAAGATTCTCAAGAAGCATCTCAAGCCAGTTGAGAAGAAGATCAAGGTATTTGTGCGCATGGCTCAATAGTACGCATAAGATCTGTTCAGATTACACATATATATACGCATGGGTCTATTCAGATAATATACATAGGTTTTATTCAGATCATACATACGCATGCACATGGATTCTGCTCACCTTGGAGCTTAGTTTTTGCTCCAACTATGAGCATAGGAGTGCATGACGATATCGACGCATGACTGCATATACGTATGGTGGAGTCTGCGTATGACTGCATATATGCTATCTATATATACATGTAGGGTGCTGCATATCTTGGCACATGGGTCTGCTCAGATGCGACGCATAGGTCTGCTCGGATGAGGCATATGGGACGGCCCTGATGATGTACATAGATTGACGTATAGTTTTTGCTACAATATGTGCATGGTTTCGACTGTATAAGCACAAATATTCTCCAGGAGTATAATAATTCTACATGAAGACAGTTCTATCTTGGTGGGGTTAGTTACAACTGTCGCTTGGAGGGTCATCTGAAGGAGAATTACAAATTTAATTCAAAACCAAAATAGTAAGGTAAAGCTAAACTTGGTTGTTTTGATTACTTAACTTGGTTGCTATGTATGCACAAGTTGAGTCATATAGTATGGTAGCTAACTAGTGGGTGGACACTGGTGCATCTGTCATACGTGCTCTAGAATGAGCTATTAATCTAAGACGAGCCTAGATGTGATAAAGGTATAAAGGCGAACATATTGCTAGTAGAAGATATGATGATCGGGACAGTGGTTTGGAACCACCAATATTTCAAGGACACTGGAGTGTGAGTAGTATCTTCAGAGATTTCCCATGGCCTGATCTTAGGAAGTATGATGTCCGATACAGACTTAAAGATGGACATTCGTACTAGCCAGATAGTTATTTATTGGCGAGGAACATGCTTCGGATAGGTGTTCAGTACTGAAGGGATTTTGAACATCTGCTTATGTCAATGGAGTATTCTTATTAAGTTGTAAAAGAAGGGACTAAGAGTTGTCCTATGTAATAGCAGTCTCAAGATTTCTAGTGTAGGCCATATCTCCAGTATGTGGGGTTAAGGAGATTGATGGATGTGAAGTTTGTGTAGGGACAAAGACTGTTAGAAAGCTGCTCAGGCAATTGAACCAAAGTACAGATCTTTTGGCGTTTGTACACTCAGATATCTGTGACTTCTATAAATTCTCCACAGAGACCGAATTAAAGTGTTTCACGAAGTACACGTTCGCATCTCTCCTTAATTTGAAGGACAGAACGTTCGAGAAGTTCAGGAACTTTAGGGCTGAAGTTGAACGTCTAGCTGGTCGACAACTCGAGAGACTCAGAAGTGGTTGAGACAGAGAGTATTACTTTCTTGGATTCACATTGTTATGCAACGAACATGGAATTAGCAATTAAACGATAGATTTGTAGTCTCTTTATATACTCAGGATTGATCAAGGTGGAGAGTATCATTTTTTTGGATTTGTATTGTTCTGCTGCGAACATGGAATTGACTATAAAATGACTTTTCCGTAATATCGCTAATCCAAAAGTGTTTCATAGAGGAAGATCATGACGCTGTTAGTGATGATGATATCTACAGTATGGATCTGCCAATATGCTTCTGGGGATAGATTGCGTGTACGGCTACATTTATTCTTGAATAAAGTACCGTTCGCATATCTGACTATAATTCTTATTAACATTGGTTCAATGTTAGACCTGAATTGAATATCATTCGAGTGCGGGAGTGTCTAGTATACGCGAAGCTTCCGGATATCAAGATTCAGAAGCTAGGGACGAAGACCAAGAAGACCATATTTCTGGAAAAGTTGTTGAAAACTACGTTCAGAGATCCTTTGATATTGTATCATTCATATCATTGAGTCTCACGATGCGAAATTCTTTGCATACAAGTTTGCTAGGGACAAGAATGATGTTCCGGAGAATATTGTTGGTGCCAAAGAAGTAAGTACTTCCAAAGAAGGAGTTATCCAGAGGAAGGTTGTCGTAGATGAGACAATGCTTGAACTAGTATTCATTGAGCTACTAGCAAAGCGAGTGTGAAGACCGAAAGATTTTGGAGATGACTTTATCATCCATCATATAGAGGCTAATGAGACGAAGAAGAACAGAGATGCGAGTCAATGATGAGATTGACTCCATAACATCTAATTCAATTGGGTGTTGGTTAATCTGTTGAAGGAGATAAACCCATGAAATCTTCTAAAAGACGAAGACGAAGACCATATGAAGGCTAGTAGCTATAATGGTTTGCTCAGAATAGGAGATTGATGAGTTTGACACAGATGCTCAGTAGCTAAGGTGTCAACTGTCAAGATAACGATGGTGGATAGGGATATGACTTGAGGGATTCTCATGCAACAGTCAGATGGATTTATCATTCACGGTCTTGACGACAAAGTCTGTATGATTGGTGAAATCCATGTACGACATGATACAAGCTCCTATTGTGGCATAAAAAGTTTGACCTAGTCGACACGTCAAATGGCTACAGGATCAGCAGGACTTATATGTGTGCTTACACGAAGTTCACTAGTAAAAGAGGAGTCATCATTTGTCTCTATGTGGACGACATACTAATGTGTCACTAGAACAAAGAAGTTCCTCACGTCCAAATTTTATATGAAGGACATGGGAGATACAGATGTCATCTGGGGATTTAGATAATTCGAATAGAAGTTGAGCTTGCTCTATCACAAGCTTACGTACTATGTGAAAGTTGCTCACATGCTATAGATATTAGGATTTTCCAGGGGTCGATACTCCATATAGGTATCAAAAGGTGAAGCCAAATTTTGGAGAAAGCATCAAACAACTGGTATACTCAAGCGCCATCGGGAGTTTGATGTATACTACAAGTATTAACAAGCCTGACATGGATATTGTTGTAGGCATGCTGAGTCAGTTCACGAGCCATCCAGATGATGATCATTGGAAAGCTGTAAAGAGAATGATAGGATATATTTCAGGGACTCAAAAGGATGCACTACAACGGTTATCCAACAGTGGTAGAAGGCTTCCGTAATGCCGGTCAGTACTCAAAAGAAGAGGCTACATCTTTAGTATGATTGGTTCTACTATATCGAGGAAGTCAAAGAAGTAGATCCATGGGTGGTGCTGCTATATCAAGAAAGTCAAAGAATCATACCTTTTTCTCACTGTAGAATCTGAGTTCTGTCAGCTGCAGTGAATAAAACAGAATTGCTTTGGGTATGAAGCAAAATGGCTTGAAGATCTCAGGAACGATATTCATATGGTTGTTACACAAATTCGGGTGATGACGATGTATTGTGAGAACCAGGTGGCTACAGTAGAGGTATTAGTTGATCTTTTCAGTGATAAGAAGAGAATTATGCGTCTAGGGAACAAGGTACTGAATGAGCGCATCAAGCATGGATCATTATAGTGGATGAAGATTCAGAGCCAGAAGAACCAGGCAGATTCTTCTATCAAGGCCTCAAGCACCAGCTGATCAAGGACGAAGCAAGGAAATGGGCTTGACAGACCTCTGATATTGTGTCTCTGCAATCCTACCATAAAGTTTTATGCTATTAGTTCAAAGAGAAATCTACTAGACATCTAGCTTTTGGTTCAATGAAGGACTATTAACTAGAAGAATATCATGAACAGTGGATAGTCCTTTGAGATATTGAGGGATTATAGTCCTAGAACTACTGTTCTCTACTATTTGTTCTTTATGTAACAAAATCCTGTAGGAGGATGGCTTAGACGCCGTAATGAGTTCTCAGACATTTTGAATGTCCGACGTGTTTTACAGGAAGCACAAGTAGCACAGAACTACAAAGGAGCATAGTACTCCATGCTACAGTGGGGTGACGCCACATGAGGTACCTCGAAAGAGTAAAGCTTCGGCTTCAGGCTATATCACTATGGTTTAGCGTCGCACATAGGTTGGTAGCCTAATGTTGTAAAGTAAAAGAGTGGTAAGTAGCACTAAAAAAAGGCCGGTGACCTCATATTACAGTGGTGTGACACCACCAAGAGGTACCTAGTAAGGATAAATTATCGTCTACGCGGGGAATGTCATAGCGGCGTAACACCGCAAGAAAGCACAAGGCTTCATGCAGGATAGTATGGCATTAAAAGATGTTGGGACCTCATGACACCACGATGAGATGTAGCCTTGGCTTTGGGCCATATCATAGTGGCATAGCACCGCAAGGAAGCACAAGGCTTCAGGCTAGGACTCTTTAAAAGAACTCACCTAGAGTGTATGAAAAGTGATATAGGTCGTCTCTTGAGGGTAAGCTTGTAGAAAACCAATATACATATACCAAAACTAGGCGGGCACAGGGCCTTTAATGTACAACTAGAAGCACAGATGATGTCAATGTGTGAGTAAAAAGAATTACAGCTATGGTGTAGGATTCAAGGCTTAGTCCATTCTTGTATCATACTAAAGGGAACATATATCATAATGCATGATGGTAGTCATTGTATGGAATGCTCAACCCAGATATTAAAAAATATGGGAGATTGTTGGTATTTTTGCCTTTGGACTAGTGTAAAATAGTACCACATCGGCTACACCACCAAGTGAGTATCTCAATATAATGTTTTACATGTATTAAGGTGTGCACATGGGGTGTGTGGGGCACAAGTGGGTGCCATGTGGGGGTATTTTTTTAGGAGAAAAAAGGATTGAATTCTCAAAGAAAGTATGTATGCTTTTGGTTGCTCGCACTTAGACTCGGACACGGATACAGACATGGGCTAAAGGGTATAAAGCAGTATGTGGCGCATGCAGGGGCGCATGCACGGGTATAGGCACAGATTAACTCACGACTCAGCTGATTGTCGGATGGTCTAAAATATCAAATATTTGTTGAATGTTGGGTATTTTAGTTGTACATCAGATAGGAGAAGAGGTGGAGTTTCTATTCCTCTCTATAGTTAGAGCCCACTGTCCTCCTTTTGGAGACAAACAAAATTAAAAGAAAAATAAAGCCAGTTGAGTCTAGGAAGTCCGTTCGAGTCATATAACCCCTCTGGTCGTGATAAGTCACAAAAGAGTAGACTACGAGCATTCTAGAAGTTCTTTGTGAACTTATTGGTTTCCGGGAGCAGATCGCGACAGGAGAATCTTTCTTTGAACAACGAGGTCTTCACTACCCTAACAAGAATAATAATTTATTATTATAACTTATTCTCCTTTCTTTTTCTACTTGTGAACACTCTATCTCAACTACAACAACGTTTGCTAAGAAGAACGAGTTCTATTTTGTAATCCGTTCTGTCCCAATTGCAACACGTTTGCAAGGAAAAATAGGAAGTTTGTTTTGTCTGCCTGCAACTATATTTGTAAGAATAAATCCTCTGTGCCTGCAACTGTGTTTGTAAGGATAAACCCTCTGTGCCTGCAACTGTGTTTGCAGGATAAACCGTCTGTAATCGAGAACCTTTGTTCTGTTTGGTTGCATTATGTTCTGTTTGGTTGCAATTGTGCTTGTAATCGAGAACCTTTGTTCTTAGCCTTTGTTCTTCCATCATTGTTATGTTTCAGAATCAACAGATGAAACCTTTTTTGAGTATTTCCCGATTTGGGATCGATGGCTCTCTCCCTCTGTTGCTTTATCAGAGAGTTTCATTTTAAGGTATAATTTCACTTAAACCCTCTTATACCTTTTAACTATCAGTTACTTCTTTTGCAAAACAATAAATCTATTCTAATAGGCTTCACCATAATATATATATATATATATATAATATATATATATATATATATATATATATATATATATATATATATATATATATATATATATATAACTAAAATATATATATATATATATATATATATATGTATAACTAAGAACCCTACTAGCTTCTCAGGCTTCAGACCTATTAGTCTGTACAATTATATTAATAAAAAAATTCGAAGTTACTTGCTAGGAGGTTAGCTGAATTTCTTCCAAAAATTATTTTTCCAGAGCAAAGTGGTTTTGTAAAAGGCAGAGAAACTGTGGATAACATTGTGCTTGCCCAAGAAATGATAAGCATGCTTACTCATGACAATTGGGAGGAAATATTGCCATGAAACTGATATGAGCAAAGATTATGATCGGGTAAACAGGAGTTTTTTGATAGACGTTCTTCGAAGTTTTGTGTTTTCGGAAAATAGGATTAGCATGATCTGTTTGTTGCTTAGCAACGTGTAGTTTTCTACGTTGATTAATGAAAATTCTTCAAGTTTCTTCCATGCTTTTAGGGTTATTCGACAAGGAGATCCAATATCGCCTGTATTGTTTATGATTACGACGGAGGCTCTAAGTCGTAATCTTCAAAGGCTTGGATAATCTACGGGGTACACAGGCTATTATTCACCTACTGGTCGACCTCATGTGACTCATCTTGCTTATGCAGATGACATTTTGCTTTTCTCTGGGGGAGATAAGCAATCTCTACATAAACTCAAACAAGTGCTCATGGCTTATGAGTTGTCTTATGGTCAGAGGATTAATAGAGATAATATGTATATGGCATAATCATTTGGTCTTGAAAGATTATTGGAGTTGGCTACTCTTATGGGATTTCAAGTGGCTAACCCACCGCTCACATATCTTAACTGCCCTCATGGTGGGGATAAGAAATGGGCTATGTTCGATGAATTGATTGGCAAAGTTCGAGATTGTATCCTTGGATGGCATAATAAATATTTATCTCCTGGTGGTAAACTAACACTATTAAAATCGGTGTTGACATCGATACCTATATATACTTTGGCGGTTAGTAACCCTCCGGAATGCATTCACACATGTTGAAGTGATGTTCGACGAATTCTTTTGGGGAGCTAAAGATAGCTTTAAGAAGCAGTCATGGCTCAACTGGTCGAGGGTGGCTCGCCTAGAGAGGAAGCTGGCCTGGCATTAGAAGAATATCAAAATTGATGGACCCATTCACGATCAAACTGTGGTAGAAACTACGGCAACAAGATAGTTTATGGACAGGTTCATAAAGGCAAAATATTTTCGTTATTGGCATCCTAATCAGATGGCGGTTCCACCGAAAGTGTCGACCATCTAGGTGAGATTACTACACGGAGAGACATTGGAGAAAAATGGATGAAGCTAGATGTCCGTGAAGGGTCGTCCAGTATTTTTAATGAATAATGGCTTCCAGGTGGCTTCATTCCGAAGACAGCGAGAAGCGAAAACCTGATTACTATCAATCAGTTGGCCAATGATGATGGAAGATGGGATATTCCTCTAATCAATAAGAGATTAGGGAACAACGTTGCTGCAACGTTGGAATGGAGTAGGATTAGGCTACAAGAAGGCTCTGACAAACTACTGTGGGTAACGAATCTGTCAGGTAGTTTCTCTGTCTCATCAGCATGGAAGCAGTCTCGAGTGGTTTTTCCTAAGGAATACATGTTCAACCATATTTGGAATATATGTCTACCATCTAAATGGTCGGTTCTTGTCACGACCGGGCGACCTAACGGTCGCCTACTTTTTGTTTTTTTACGAAATAGAAGCGCCCAGCCAACGCCGCAGCATCGACGGTAGAACGCTGTCTAGGTCTACTATTCTAACCATCGAAGTATATCATAACCTGTCAAAGTGATCATCTCAGAACAGAGGATATAAGGAAGATAAATGGCAAGAAATAGATACTAACATCATGATATAAAAATCCAGAGAATGTCTAACATAAAAATAATACATGTCCCATGAGAGTCTAAGATTCACTATCTCAAATACAAGTCTAGAATAAATAACAGGCAAAATCATAAGACTGGAGACATATCTAGTACAAAACCTAGTCTAACTGAGTCGCCACTAAAGCCTCCTCAGGTGGAGCTAAACCCTCTCGAATCAGGGTCTCCCAATCTACGCCTACTACACCTTATGGGTCGCAATAGGTAGGGCAACCGTCATCTGAATAATTATATCCAGTCAGGATTGGAACGAGCACACCACTAACAGTAGGTCCAGTTAATTGACAAAAGCTATAAAACTGTAAATAGAGAGTATGATAAATTATGAAGAACTAGAACTATCAATATGTAATCATAACTTGACAATAGTACTATGAAGAATAAATGATGTGAAGAGTACAATGTACAAGAATAGAAATAAATATACAACATGTAAGTACAGTCCAAGAAATATGACGGGAATAATAAATACTAAATACTATGTGTTTGAAAGACTAGTTTCGAGATGCGACCGGCTTGGGAACTTGTACAATAGCTAGGTGACCTGGCTAATCATACATGAGGTGTACGATTAACACTTACAATATTTACAATTTATAATAGGGATTGATCATATCTCTTACTAGAATTTCCTCCGCCCCAACTACTACAGTGGATCCAATCATGACACGTTACTATACACGAGCAAGATTTTACGATACTATCATGTACAATGTCTAATGTCCACGTCGTGTACAATGTCAATAGATAACCATAGTAACATCCCATGACTGAAGATCCAACTATATACCAGTCCATGTCCATCGTATTAGAATCAAATATAGTATCACTAAATATAAGATTCACAGTAGATATCAAATAATGGAAACTATCAGATAATGTACTCGCCGGAGATCCGGTGTGAAATATCAACAGTATCCGATACAGTGCCTCGAAGACCTAAATATGGAGTGTCAATGTCAATTTAGTGTTTTGGAGTGATATTCATTGATATCTAAATTGAAATATGATTACTAGGTCAATTCTAGGTCATGGGGGTCCAACTAGGTTAATACTAGGTCGAATTATCGAAAAAGTTTAGGGTCAAAATAGTCAATACCTACTTGGTGGGTCCATATAGTCACATCAAGTCAATTCTAGGTTTTCTAGCCCTTGGTAATCCTATTGGTAGGCTCATAACATACCCCTATGGCATACCTTATCCCAAGTGCATTTACTCTAGTGCAAAGATACGTACCCTTACCTTCACCCTGATATGCATTCAATATGGTTCCTATATAATATCTATACTTGTCCCTGATACCTATTTAAATAAATCCCCTTGAACCTATACATGCCCTATGATATAGATATCCATATGATACTTTACCTATATGAATTCCCTTGAAGGCCAATAACTTAAGATGTCTAAGCCACATATAATGTATCAATAGATAAGTATCCTAACTTACCTATCCCAAGCTACTAGGATACCTATCTCTCCATTCCGAGCACAAACACAATTACTGCTACATTTATATGTGCAGACACACACATACTAGTTCTCCCATAATCTACTACTCCCATCCTAGGAATGCTGCAACCATCCCTTCCTAGCACTTACACTACTTTCCAACAGTTGCTCAGGTTGTTGTAACTACCTGTTGCCTCTGCTGCACATCAATTTCAGGTTGCACATGCACCTACAAGATACACTTGTACAGGTGAATGCTTCCCCTCTCTTTTTTCTATATGTTGTCCTGTTTCTACCCCACACTGCTGTGCCATGTCACTACTGTTGTAGGCTATTATCAACCCAATTCCTGATACAACCAAAGTCATTCCTCTACATTATTCTGCTCTGATGCATCCACCTCTTGCTAATAGCAGATTACCCAATCCCATATAGTCGCAGGTTTGATTTGGTACACAGATTTGGTCTTCACTCCATTTCCTCCAACATCCTATATACACACAAGCACTCATCCCATACTCTATACTCAAATCCTAAGACACACACCACTCTAGTAGGACACTGAACCTCTAATACATGTGGATGATTATAGCCAACAACACCTACAGACTTCAAATACATCGCTGCTTGATACCACGCAGACACCTACACTAAAGCTACTAATAGACACATACATAGAAACTAATCCCTATTGACATATACACTCTTATGAGTTGTACTGTACCCATATAGGAGGACCCTTCCCTTCACACATTATCTAACTATCTACCTAATAGCTAACAGACATGCCATCATTTGGGTAACACTCGACTGCTTCTACTGGTACATGAAGGCCAGTAGCTCCCCTCCATATATTATATATGTCCACCTGTTATCCATCTATCTAATTATCACCTGATACAAGAATACTATATACACACTTTTCTAACCAAAGTCTATACTAAACTATGTGCACAAGCACTATATTCCCCTTCCTGCTACTTCCAAGGGCAGCAACATATATGCTTGCCTGCACAAGGTATACCAATACTTGCTCCTGGTTAACTCTCCCATGTTCACTACAAAATACCCCTATTTTGCAACGATTTTAGTGCAACACTTTTATGAATGTTGCTGAAACTATAATTTGCAACAGTTACGTACGGTTGAAATAACCGTCACTACCAAAATAAGTCATTTTAGCGACGCCCAAAGACGTCGTTAAAACGACAAATTACGTCGCTAAAAATATTTATCGACGCAATTACTGACGTTTTGGGCTTGTCGCGGAAACGTAAGTCGCTGATCTTTAAAACGTCACCAAACGTCGCAAGTACCGACATTTACCGACGTATAAATACGTCGGTATATTACCGACGTCTACCGTCGTATCGTCGGTGTATTAGCGACGTTTTTAAAGTCGCTACACGTCGGTAACATCCTGGAAATTTACCGACGTTTACCGTCGTTTAAAATGTCACTAAATGTCGATAATTCCTGGTAATTCCTGAAATTTTTACCATCGTATCGTCGGTGTATTAAGCTTGATTTCAAGCTTGTTCACCTTTATTTCAAGCATAATGAGCTCGATTTCAACCTAGTTACGCTTGAATTCAAGTACTTATAATTTAACAATTTATTTATAAAAATTTAATTAAAAAAGTTCCTTCATATCAATTATTAAGGACATATAAATATATAAAGCACACAACCATATCATTATACAAACATACATAAAATTAGAATTCAACAAACAAACGAGCTTCTAAACAAGCTCCTAAACAAGCTTCTAAACGACCCAGCTCGCAAGCTCATAAACGAGTCAGCTTGCGAGCTCGAACGAGCCGAGTACTTCTAAGCTTGAGCTTGGCTCATTTATTAAATGAGCTCGAAAATGAAGCTTGAGCTCGGCTTGTTTACTAAACGAACCGAGCTCAAACGAGCTTTTATCGAGCCGAGCTTCGAGCAGCTCGCAAATGGCTTGGCTCATTTGCAGCCCTAGACATGAGCTCTGGTATTCGAACCCCCAGTTGATGCATAGGTCCATGGGGACCCAAGCTCGACGATTAGCTCTGACATAAGTCAAAGTGTCAAAGTATCAAAGTGTCAAAGTGTCAAAGGGTTAGGTCTGGTCGTGTCTGTGTCGCATCAAAAAGGGGAGATAGGGTTAGGGTTTACCGACACAGCGTTGGGGTTGGGTCGGGGTCGCCGGGGCTGGAGCAGCGCGGAGGAGACTGGTCGGGTGGTCGTCGGAGGGAGTTAGTCATCGGAGGAACGGGGTCGTTGGGCAGGGGGTCGCCGCGAGCGGGAGACTAGAAAATTTTGGGGGGAAAAAATGAAAAATCGATCGGGCCAGAACCCTATATGAAATGTTTTAGCGACATCATTTAAAGACGTCGCTAACCGTCGCTATTTATTAAAACCTGGCAACGTCATAAAAGTGGCGTCGCTAAACGTCGCTGAAAAAAAAAACAGCGACGTTTTACGACTAGTATGCGACATCAGTTGTCCAAAACATAAATGGTGTCGCTAACTGTCGCTCAAATGTCGCTGATAGTGACGTTCAGCGACGTAATATAAAACGTCGCTAAAAGCACTAAACTTAGCGACGTATTTATCTGGAGTCGCTAATTTCGTCGCCATTATGACTTATTTTGGTAGTGCGTTTCTAAATTAAATATATTTGCAATGGTTAGAGATTAACCACTGCCTAGTATATTTTGTGCAACGGTTCATAAATGCTTGCTAAACATTTTTTTACAACGGTCAAGCAACAGTTTCATGAAAGCGTTGTCAAAGTGAGTTGAATGGACATCGGTTATGCAAGGGTTTTAAGTATTTGTTACAAATTTATTAATATTTTGCAACGATTACATAAAAGCCTTATAAAAAGGCTCATTGTTAGCAATAGTTGTGTAACGATTATTACAACCTGTTGTAAGTGGGCTTATTATTTGTAATGATTGTGTAATGATTTATGCCACTATTTGTAATTCTTTTTGTTTAATAACAATGTTTATGATAACCTTTGTCAAAAGAATAAACAACTATTACAAAAATATTGATCTCGCAACAGTTTGTTTATGGCTGTTGCAAATTCAATGTCCAATTTGAGATTTGTTTATACACAATAGGAATTTAAGAATTAGAATTACTCGTATTAATTGGTTCCTTGTTCGCTAACAAAAATATTAGATAATTCATATTTAACATCGATCCAAAAGCTTCAATTGATGAAATGAGTACATATATATTATATATAAGTGTTTACATACAAATGAGCCTGTAGCCTAGTGGTAGAGAGGAAACATACGATCCAGTAGGTTGGGAGTTCAAGTCCCATTGGAGGTAAAGAAAAGTACTTGATATTCATCGTTGCCTATTATCCGCAACAATTTTTAACCGTTGTATGAAATATTTTAGGCAACAATTATCAACCATCGTGTTTTATCGATATTTACAATGGTTTGTTAATCGTTGCCAAATATATTATTGACAACACTATGTAACCGTAACGCGTTAAGGTGAGATCCATTACATAATACGTTATTTACAACTATTTATAGAAACGTTGCAAAAACCTCCTATAACTGTTGCAAGAGGAATCTGCAACGCTCGAATTTACAATGATTAAATAACTGTTGCAGAATGATTTGCAACGGGTTATATTGTTTTTGCAATGGTTATCGACCGTTGTAAGACACCATGGTTTCTTGTAGTGGTTGTAAATGCCCCTCCCTTGTTTCCCCTACTTGTTGAACCTTATAGAAACACAACATGCACTGTCATGTGCACACAGTCCAATACACGCCAGTGCACTGGTGCATAATGCACCTGCTTCTTTCTATTTCCTCTACTCTCTGCTGCTACCTATAGAGCACAAAGAACTACTCAGAGGAACAACCACTTACCTTATCTCCCCCTCTAACTGATGTATCAAAATTTTCCCAATTCCTAATACCAACTGATACCCACCATTACCCGACCTCTCCTGACAGTGCTACCACTACTGCTGCTACTTGTGATATGGGATCCCTATGCCCAGGTGCACAAGGCCTCCTTCCTAAAGCTCCTACTTTCACTGCTGCTTCCTACAGAGTTAACCCCCACCCCTGGTACTCAAGGCTGATGTTGTGTCATCCTACCCACATACTTCTTAATGTCTACAGTTGATATTCCCTACTGTTGTTCCTCTATTCCTAGATAGGTACTCATACAGACAAGGAAAAGAAAAGAATGTTTCAGTGGCTAATAGTATGGCTGGTAATGAACACACCAAGTTGTTATCTAAGTTTAGATGTCACTACACATCCTTATACAAATGCTTCCCATTCTATACTCTCCCCTAACACACAAAATCCTGTGTATAGGTATGCACACATATATGCATTCCCTCTAACAGGTATGCACATCATCTCTCCATAAACCCCATCTCACATGCTGCAGTTATCATGTCTCCCCTACGACTCTAAACCTGTGGAGGATACAGTAATATGTAACACACTCAAACTCTATACACACACACACACACACACACACACACACACACACACACACACACACACACACACACACACACACTATATAATATATATATATATAGCATTTTTTTACATACAAATTGCCATGAAGTATATATATATATATATATATATATATATATATATATATAGCAGATGACCTCTACCCTAGTGGTTAAGAGAGATGCATGCGGCCCGAGTGGTCAGGAGTTTGAATCCCAGTGGGAGCGATTCCAGAAATAATTTACCTGGTTTAAAATATATATATATATATATATATATATATATATATATATATATATATATATATATATATATATACACACACACATATGAATATTAGTGTAAAAAATTGAATATTCACTCAAATGACCCATTTGTCATTTCAACAAACACGAGGGCTGCTCTATGATATGCTCACGATACGCACCCCCATCCATCCAAACTCAATTTAATGCTACCCACAAGTTCTAAATAGCCACTATAACCTATTCTAAGTGCTAGCAAGCCATTCCAAGTGTCATGGCTCAAATTCACATGTATGTGGCACTCGTATCGAAGAAAAAACCCCCAAATCACCCCGTATCATAAAACCTTGTGATACGACCTACTTATATCCAATTATGGACACGTAGCTAGTCTCACAACACTCTAACAAGCTTAATTTGGTCCACTAAACCTAAAGACAAACACTTGGTGTGCCAACATCGGATTTCTCCCAAATTGGATAACAAATTCTATGTAGAAGTTTCCAAATGGGTCAAATGAGGCCCAAGCTTCTCTCCATGGTTAACCCTAATGCATGGATGGTTTCTATATGACTAATTACATTAATTAGAATCAAATACAAAGATTTAAATTCAGATTTTACCTATTGGGAGATGGATTTCCCAATATAAAGTCGAAATGGACTCAAATGGATACAACCTTCAAGAGTGGACACCACCTTCAAGCTCCACTCCTTCCAATGCTTTCTCCTTGCTACTCAAATCTCTAGCCTCTTTAAGATGACACTAGGAATGGATTGGGAATTAGTTTGGGAATAGTAGAGTTTATGTCTTATTCTCAAATAAAGAAAAAATAGAGAAGAGGCAAATTAGGGTCTGTGGAGTCTATCCTTGCCACGTCTATTACTCTGAGTAAGGAAAAGTCTACCACCAAAGGATTCTGTGTTTACCATATCCATATAACCTCTGAGTAAACACCCTATTTCCAATGGAGTTATCGTCATTCCCTCACGACATACTACCTCTGAGGGAATCCTTATTCTTGTGAGAGAAAAATTTCATAAGTAAAAAAGACAAGCAGAGAAACAAAGCCAATGTTTTCATTTATAAAGTAAAAATGTTTTCTTTCTTTGGTTATATAAAGTAGTCTCTCATGAACCGAGAGATAAGAAGACAGAAAGAAGATCAAAACTGAGAAGATCGACACTGAAGTCCTTCTAACCGACTCTTCAAAAGAGCAACCTGGGGGCCAACCAATGCTTGGGCTCGACGCTCAGCCTCCTGACGGCGAGCGACTTCATCTTCAACAGGAGAGAGGCTTTGGCACGCAAGGGCCAGCTCGGCCTGACGAATGCCAATGCTTTTCTTCTTCCGAGCCAGGGTCTCAAAACGCTGGCAAAGGATCTCATTCTGGACCTCAGACTTAACCAGGTCACTCTCAGCAAGGGCCAGGGTCTCTTCTAACTTCTAGATCTTCTCCCGGAGGGCCTTGTACTGATCCTCCACAACTGCACGGTGATAAACTTGAGCCTCTTCGGCACTAGTCACTGCTTCAATCTCCGACTCAACCTCGGCAAGCCAATCAGTTAGTGCATGGCGTTGTGTTCATATTGAGATGCCTCGGAGACCATATTCTCTAACTCTGCAGCGGCTAGAGTCGGAAGACCATGCTTTATTTTTTGGAGCTTTATGGCAGCGGCTTCCAATTCAGCCAAAGATCCTCTATAGCATCGGTCGT
>JANAVB010025779.1:0-49333 GCA_029216955.1 Iris pallida | reverse complement strand
ACTTGATGCCCTGCCACGAGGGAAACAAATTTCGAGTGAAATGACGCTTGAATAGCGGCCAATTCTTCTTTCATAGTCCGAAGAATCCGGAGGCTCGCAAGGCAGAGAGGTTGACCTCTGGAGCCACATGAACAGATGAGGGTGTAGGGACCAGTTCTCCCTGCTTCGGCCGTTCAGCCGCTTGTCTTCCCAAACTTGATTTAGCGGGAGTCCTCAATGTAGTTGAGGGGGAGAGGCACGCTCTCTTACGCCAGGTCCCCTCTAGCAACTCTCCCCCGGTAATATCCATCATTGGCAGTGAAGGAGCAGACCTGTATGTCCGAAGCAACCATCAATCAGCTTAACCCAAAGGATGATGATAGAGCAAGTAAACCTCCTCACTAGTCAAGACTTGGCTTATCTTACCAGGAGCGAGTTGCAGAGATTAAGGCTCGCTCACAGCCGCAGTAATCTCTTCACCAGCAACGTCCAAACCTAATATAGATGGTTTCGTTTCCCAGTCTCCCCGGAAGGAGATACGACTGGGTTGGGACGTCAACGACCGGAGGAATATCAGTCGTTGTTGGGAGAATTCCGGCGACAAGAATCACGGCATTTATGTCTCTAACTAGAGTAGTTAGATCCGGGTCGATCGCAGAGGCAGCAGCCGACTCCGAAAATTCCCCTTCTCCTGACTTTTACAGAGAAAAGGAAAATGATTAAGTCATAGTTCAAAAAAAGAAAAGCTAAAGAAGAATGGTTACAATTCGATTTACCTCCGAAATGGTGTCAACATTATCGTATCTCTCCTTTATGAGCAGCCCGCAAGGCTTAACCGTAGCCCATTTCTGGGAGTAAGTTATGCCATCAGCGGACCTGCTTCGTTTACGGAAAGGAGCAGGTACAACATACGGGTGGTCCACCACCACCTCGTCTGCAAGCGGGAGCGTTATCGGCATGCTAGTCATCCTCTTCGTTCGCGTTGGTGGACTCTCAGTCCGGCACATCGACCGTGTTCTCCCTCCTCTTCCTCGCCTTAGACACCTTGGGTTTCTCCTCCAAGCCGGTACCAACAATGAAGCTGGTACTCGGGTCAAAACCAACAGGAGGCTTGTTTGCCATGACGTGGTAGAGAGCCGCTAAATACAAGATCTCCCCTGAATCCCCAGCATCAGAAACTGAGAAGCTAGTGCGAGTGTGAACCATATTATAATAATGCCAGGCCCTAATGCCATCAAGGATGCTGTCTTCAAAACCCAGGCAAGGGCTGGGACTGTCCAAGAAAAGCTGGCTATACCCAAACTGTCGGGCGAACCTACTGGGCAAGTAAGGCTCCAAGTAGACAGCATTGAGGTTGCGGTATACCAGGTTGGAAGGGCGAATGTTGTGCAACCAAAGGAGCATCTTGCCATCTAATAAGTGAGGAGGCCCAGTACCATCCAGATGTACGGCCCTCACTTCCTCGACAGTAAATCGAGGGACAGAAACGAAAAAATTATATTTGTCCACTCTCGACAGCGCCATCCTGCGGCGCGTAGTCTCGCTATCCCAAGACATGCGACAATATTGGAAGATGAAAGTGTCATCTGCAGTTACGCCATCTTCGGAGCCAGGCCTTATTAAAGACAATGCATCAGCAACCACCCTATCAGATAGTGGTAGGGCAGTTCAACACGTTCAAAGTCCTTTGTCGCATCACGGGCGATGACCTTGGACGTAAAAGTGCAAAGGCCATGGTTTATACTGCACACCATGGCCGGGAGTAGAGCTAGCCTAACTCTGAAGACCAACTTCACAGCAGGGAGGATGAAATTACGGCTGATTCTCTCAATGGAACCAGCCCCTCCTGAGACCACGTAATTACGTAGCTATACCATCAAGAATCCGGCCAGAATAGCCTTCTCGGACAATGGCTGAGTGGCTTAATAGAAATAAGCAAAAGTCATATTGACTCCCGAACCTGCCAACGGTGGTTCTTGCCCTCTTGGCGGTCGATACTTGGTCCTGCACCTCCTTCCGAATGCAAGGACTTTGGGGAGCAACCCGGCCTGAGGCACCGAGCTTAAAAAGATAAGAGAGCCAGGCCTTGGTGTGAGGAAGGTTCCCTTCTGAGCTGTCGTTCTTTTTCTTCGACGGCTACGGGCACGTGCTGTGATGACACAACAATTCCTGGTAGACGGCAATGAAGCCCGGGAACCTCTTCTCCAAATCCTCGAACTCTTCGTTCGTCGGGGTATACACCTCAAAGACTTCATCTTCCTAAGGCAGCTTGGAGACGGCATACATCTCGTGCAGAGCAAGCCCCATCTCCCTCATGGGTGTAAAAAAGGTCCCCGTTCGGCGGTTATACATCTCCAGCAAGGCCATGAACAATTTTTTGTTTATGGACAAGCCATGGCTGGTACCCCAAATTGTATGGTAGAGCCCAATCTCGCGCAGGAGAGTCTCGTATTCTCGCACGATCCACATGGAAAGGTTGGTCCACGAAGGGATGGGTGTACCCAACTCGGTAGCGAAAACCGGCCAATCGGATAAGACCCCTTCCGAACAAGCTGGTTCAAGAAAGTATCAGCTTCGGAGAACGTAAAATTGGGACCCTGCACATTCAAGAAACTGCCCGGGGCCAACCCCATCATGTAACGGCTGACTGGTACCCTGCCCGCATACACTGTCCGTATGCTATTGTTGTAGTGAATTTCGTCGACAATAATCCCGCTCCGGGTCGGAGTCAAAGAATCTTCTATATTCCTGTTCATGGGAAACATATTGAACCTTGACAGTAGGAAGTGACGCTCCATCAGAGGAATATAGATCACCATCCCGTCATAAGTAAAACTCCAGCTCTCAGATATATCCATAACTTGGGAGTTCTTTACAGTCAGAGCGTCCCCAAAGAGGAACGCAGGCTTCAAGTGCTTGCCCCCCAGCCGCCCTGAGTTCATCATCCCCGAGATAAAGAAGAAGAACTATTTTTTAATGTCGTCCAGCCTCTCCAAAGGTTCGTATTTTGGAAACTGGTTCACCACATACTCGACTATGTGGTCATACCTATAGCCTACAGCAGATTGGGCGTGACCCACCAGAGGTTCTCCTGCAGTATTAACTGGCAAATTTACTGAAGGAAGGACAAGAGAAACAAAGTCAGGGGATGACCAGAAAATATTTAAAAAGAGTTTATGCGGCTCTGTTTAGATGGGTCCTTATGCGGCTCAATTTAACAGAGTTTATGCGGCTCTATTTTTATGCGACTCAGTTTTAACGGAGTTCATGTGGCTCTATTTTGATAGGTCCTTATGCGGCTCGGTTTTAACGGAGTTCATGCGGCTCTACTTTGATGGGTTCATATGTGGTTATGTTCAAGGGACTTCATGCGGCCCAGTTCATCAGGAGTTCATGCAGTTTGTTTAGAGGGTCTCATGTGGTCGGGTTCAGATGAGCTTATGCGGTCCAGTTTTTTAAAGGGGACTTCATGCGGCTCAATTCTAAAAGAGCTCATGCGGTTCTGTTCAATGGGGCTTATGCGGGCCAGTTCAGATAAGCTTATGCGGCTCTAATCTGTTAGAACTTATACAGCCCAGTTCATCAGGAGCTCATGCGGTTCTGTTCAGTGAGACTTCATGTGGTTCAGTTTTGAAGGTGCTTATGCGGCTCAGTCATGAAGCGATTCTTATACGGCTCAGACATGGGGCATACCCCATGCGGCTCGGACATGAGAAGTTCATGCGGCCCATACAACATATGCGGCTTCATCGTACTGAACTTGGGCAGTTCAATGAAGATGAAGGACGCATTAAATGCCAAGAAGAAAAGGCTTGTGCATAAAACATGCAACAGAGCCATTTTTGTTAGGGTTTGAAGCATACGGTCTTCCAAATAATCCTTACCATCAATGGCAGGGTGGACGTCAGGATGAACTGTGGGCGCCTCAGTCGATGAAGAAGCCGCTCCCTTACCCTTCGCCGTAGCGCTAGAGGAAGCTTTGGGGCCATTGATGATCGGTGGTCGAGAGAGAATACGATGGCAAACTAGGGCAAAGAAAGGCTTGAACAAGAGAAGAAAGTAAAGAGTCTATCTCTAAAATTTACTCATATTTATAGACGGACAGGGGGCTCGTAGACCGATGGACGCTTCGATTCATGTGTTGCCTAGGAGATGAGACCGACTCTTGGATTTCTATCCCCTATATGCAAAAGATTACTCATAATCATTAAGAACAAACCTAAATATTTAAAGATGACTCTTGGGATCCTATCCCAAAAGATGGCTTTAAATCAAAGCAAATCAAAGGCAAAATAAATAAGATACCTATGTGGCACAGAGCAGTCTATGCGGCCAGAACATCCATGTGGCCAGACCATCCTATGCGACCAGAAGAGTCTATGCAGCACGAGTAGCTTGTACGGACATAGCTATGCTTCTTATTCAAAGTGTTTCAATTTTACATATTGAAAACTTTGAAAGGGGTCTTGTAGAAGCATGGAAAAGGAACAGGAAAGTCCATGCGGCTCATAAGTCCTTTAGAGCTTCATGTGGCTCAAAAGTCTCTTAAGGCTTCATACGGCTGGAAAGTACACGATAGCTCCATGCGGCTCGAAACAAGCCATGTGGCTCTATGTAGTTCAAAGTAGGCATCTACAGCTGGCCATCATTACTCTGTGCTGCTGGATCATTAAAAGCTCTGACGCAATGCAGCAACTCTGACACAACAGAATGACGGCTTTGACATAAAGGTGAAATGATGACTCTTGACGTGCTCCTAGAGAGACGAGGAAAATCTTTATAGCTGGCACGATCCACCCATTTCCAAAGCTCTTTATACGGCTCAGTTGTAAGGACTTCCATGCGGCTCAGTTGGAAGGACTTCCATGTGGCTCAGTTGCAAGGACCCCTATGCGCCTCAGTTGTAAGGACTTCCACGCGGCTCAGTTGTAAGGACCCCCATGCAGCTCAGTTGAAAGGATCCCCATGCGGCTTAGTTGTAAGCACTTTCATGTGGCTCAGTTGAAAGGATCCCCATGCGGCTCAATTTCAAGGACCCCCATGCGGCTCAGTTGAAATGACTTCCATGCGGCTCAGATGAAAGAACTTCCATGCGGCTCAGATTAAAGGACTTCTATACGGCTCAGATTAAAGGACTTCCATGCGGCTCAGATTAAAGGCCACTCATGTGGCTCAACTACAACAGTCATTCATGCGGCTCGCAGCATTTGGGACACGTGGCAGGAGTTGATTAAATCCCAATAATTTAGATTTATGACAATCGACATAACAGGAAGTTGGGACACGTGCAGGAGATTGACCAAGACTTATCCCATCGGATTTGATGCTATCAACAAATCATCACAATACAGATTTGTTGTAATCAATATTAACTGCCCAGATCAATTTCCAACAAACCATGAAGATTTGGTGCAATCAACATTAACTGCCCAGATTTGTTACAATCAACATTAACAGTCCAGATTAATTTCAAACAAACAAGATCAAGGCAAATCTTCACCAAATCCCTAACCGTCCACTTTTAAAGGAGTAATTACTGCACACCCTACTTATCACAAAGCCCTATAAATAGCAAGGTGTCATTCCCTTGCAGAGAGGCTAGAGACAGAGAGCGGCGGAGACACAGAGAGAAGTATAGAGCAAAGAGCATTCAGTAAGAGCATTTCTTCATCAGAGCAGAAGCGACGTCCGATCGTCCAAGGAGTAAGGTAGAGTTGATAGCACTCTCCCGAGCCTCTACAGTCACCCCAAAAAAAACAAAACAATTATACTTTAGATTACTTTTCCTAGGTTTTGTTCCTAGGCTCTCTTCTGTACAAGCGAGTTTGTCGTTGTGAAGTAAAAGTCCAGTCCTCCCATAAAACTGCTCTGTTCTTTTATAATCAATGGCAAACAGACATACGGACCGCTATAACTTTGGAGATAATTTTATAGAAGAAGTTGCAGAGGCTGATTGGCCTGAAGTCCACAAAATCGACTGGGTTCATGGCTTTTGGAATGAGGACAAGTAGGTTACTTGCAATAGCTTTAGGCAGGCCGAGTCCTTCGAAGAAGGCCACAACAGCATCCATAACTTCGTCGGCGATAATCTCCTAACAGTGCTTATAAAATTCCCTACAGAAGCCGTCCGGGCCCGATACGCTCCCGGCATCCAGTGCAAAAACCACCACCTTGATCTCTCCGGAGGTTGGGGGCGCCTGTAATGTGGTATTGTCCTCCTCTTTAATAATTTAATGGATAGCTTCAAGGAAAACTTCGTCTTTGATAATAGAGGATTTGGAGAGGACAGCATCGAAGTGAAGTACTGTTGTATCCTTGATGGTGTCCTGGTCGGTGATGTAGCTCTCGTCGATGTCCCTAATTTTGTGAACAAATAATCTATGGCGATTGAATTTAAAACATTCATGGAAGAACTTACTTTTTGGTCGCCCTCTATATCCTATTTAATTCTAGTTTTTGTTGCCAGAAATCTGCCTCTAACACCAATTTAAGCTTAAGAGAGGCACGAGCCATGTTGAGGATAGCCCTGCTATCGGAGGAGTCTAATAAGTCGATGTTCGCCTCCGTTCTGGCGACGTGATATTTGGCAGCTGTGACCTCTTGGAAGATGTCTTCGAACTCTTCTTTGCTTCATGAGGATAGGGCTCGATGCATGCTATTGAGTTTATTGGCCATCCTAACTAGGGGGCTGAGGTGGTTCTCTGCCGCCCAAGCACGCCTTACCACTGAGTTGAAATATCGGTGATTGTGCCAGAGAGATAGGAATTTGAACGACTTCTTAAAGGAGGGTTTGGAAGTGGAAATGTTAATAAGCAATAGGGCATGGTCGGATTCCATCCTGTTAAGGTGAGTAACCGACGAGCTATACACTATGTCCTTCCAGGGTTGGTTGGTAAGGACCCTGTCAAGACGGAAGAGTTGTTTGCAGTTACCATCTTGGTTGTTGTACCACGTGAAGGTGTTTTCGCTAAATAGGATCTAGTTGAGGCCATTGTCAAATATGAAGGCGTTAAATTCAAGCATAGGAGCCAGATTTTTGGGGAAGTCCGCCAGTTTTCTCCTCCGGTTGGGAAATAATGTTGAAATTGCCCTCGCAGAGCCATTCCTCCCTACCCATGGCAGTGTGGATCAGAGTAAGGTGTTCCCAGAGCTCTTTTATGCTCTTACGGGTGCACTCGTCATGAACAATAGGGGAAAAGACCATCTTGTCGAGGAGGGGGTAAGAAAGTTCCATCGTCACGGCCTACTCACTTTCGTTCGTGATCCTAGTCGAAGTGTCGTTATTGAAAAAGATCTAAAAGTTCTTGTTGCATGCCAAAATACTCTTAAATCCCAACTTTAATCTGAATTCCTCCCCCTGATCTTTATCGACCTTAGCGTCAATAATGGCTAGGATGTCTATTTTGTGGAGTTTTTTGAAACCTTTGATGCAATTCGTCGTTTGTCTGTTGGCGATGCCCCTAGCATTCCATATAATTATTTTTAACATTTGGTGGAGGGCGAAGAGTTGCTGTCCCCTTTTCGTCGACCTGGTCTATATGTGTGTGCATGTTTCCTTCCTCTGTTTGTTCTCTGTAGCCTTGATTTTGGATTTAGAAGGTCCTGTGTGTGCTGGGATCCCTTGGTCGGTCTTTCTTCTCTGTTTCGCTCCTCAAGCATTGGTCGTCTCTCCGTCCTACCTTCTTTATGGTGTGTGACTTTTGTTGCTTTTCTGACTGGGTTGTCGTATGTTTTGATGACTGAGGAGTGTTGCTTCCCTCTTTTCCACTATGGACTTTAGTAGTGTCTTTTGCGGCTACGGGTGAATTAGAGGTGCCTCCTCTGCTATTGTTTTCTTCTTCCTCTCCCTTGCTTTGTACTTTCTTTTGGGACATGGGGGTCTTCTCCCTGCTCTTGCTACTTTATGTATGTTGCTCTTGTCATTCCTCCTGATGAGTGGTTACTTCTCCGGGGATGGGCTCCCCTTCGAGAATGTGTTCCCTTGCGGGTGTAAGGGTGGGTGCTACTTCTTGGATGATTTCCCCTTCTTCTCTGATTTCGTCTGCGCTGGCTGCTTGTAGGGGCTCCTTCGCAATTTGACCATCTTCCTCGTTATCCTTTGGAAAAGTGCCTTCCGAAACCTCCTTTCCTTATGTTCTTTCTTTTTCCTTTGTCAATCTGTTGGGTTTGATTTTGTTCAATAGGCCTTTACACAAGCTCATGGGATGGCCTAAGTGATGTCAGAGCAAGCAGTACGGTGGCGGATTTGAGTATTCACAGTGCTGCCAGAAACTCTTGCCTTTGGGAAGGATGATTCGGATCTTGGATTGGAGTGGTTTGCTCACGTCAATTTTGACGAGCACCCGGGCGCAGCTCGGTATTGAAAGCTCTTCGGTGGCGTAGTCGAGCTTCAGCGGAGTCCCTATACAAGACGATATCGCACACACCGCTACTTTAGCATAAAATAGGTAGGGGAGGTTTGGAAGTACGATCCGGACCGGGGTGATTGGAGACTCGACGAGGGTTGAAAAATCTGGAGACCAGGGGAAAACTTTCATGGAGGAATTGGAGATGAACCAAGTATCATTGGAGAATATGCGTAGGAAATCAACCTCGAAAAAGGGTCTGATAAGGATGTGCTTTGAGTCGATCAGGCCGACCGACACCTGTCCCGCGAAGAGGATGCCGGCCGTAGCCGTTCGGATGACTACGATATTTGGCCTAGAGTGGGAGAATTATTCGATGAGTGCTAGCCGGAGGGGGCCGATAAGGATTCCACGTCTTCTTCGAAGAAAGAGATAGCTGGGGCTCCCTGGAACGAGGATGGGGATTTGTGGGGGATGGTTGGAGCGGGGTGGCGGCGGGCGCTCTTGACCGCCGTAGGGAAAGAGGGCTTAGGAGGAGATGGGGAGAGGGGGTTGGGTTAGGGGATGGCGAGGATATGGACGCAGGACACTAGAGTGGGGGTGATGCCGCCGAGGCCGGGGCCCGGAGCAGCCATGGCCGCCTCGGCTAGAGGAAACGAGAAGGGGGAAGGAGGAAAGGGGGACCGCTAGCACTCAGGGGTGAGGGCACGGGTTCGAGCCCCCCACTCCCACGAGGGCGGCTAGGTGGCGTTGTCCACAGGCCTTAGTTTTTTTTTAAAAAAAAGAATATATATATATATATATATATATATATATATATATATATATATATATATATATATATATATATATATATATATGTTCGAATAAAACTTCGTAACAAAATCGTATATATATATATATATATACTGTATATATATATACCATGTTTATTCTAATAAAAAATACTGTAGAAATTTAGGAGGTTTTACATCCTACCCAACTTAAAAGAATTTCGTTCTCGAAATAAGAATATCACACGATCTAAGGAATATGATATGCAAACGGAAGAAAATTCTAACTAAGAAAATCGTATCTCGAAGTAAAACTTAAGCATGATTTAAGAAATAAGGGATTACAAGCGGTAGAGAAGTGAAGTAATCTGAACTCGAAAAGATGGAATGAAATAAACCTAATAAGTTTCCAAGGGTTACTTTGGCATGTGCGGTATCAAGGTTAAGAATGAAGCGGGAAACGAATGAGTACACACTTAAAAAAGATTCGTAAATCTTAGGTTCTGTCAGTCTGATGGTACGAAAGTGTCTAACCACTCTAGAAATCGCTCATACTTATTACTTCCTTTAGTTGCACTCGCCAAATTACTTAAAATTTTAATATCCACAGTCATAAATCTTGTTCCAGTCTATCATAATATCCACGAAATTCAAACAAAAATGTAATCAATCTGTCAAAATTCAATCTATCACCACCTTCTTCAAAATTTAAAATAAGTACAAAATTAAATCGAAATCAATATGTAGTAATCTCATTCCAAATTTAAACCTTTAAAATTTCATAGTCCTCAAATTTTGAATCAAACACCGTCCTCAATTTAAATTGATGAATCAACCCTTAAATTTTTTAAATCTAAATCACTCCTCAAACTGTAAAAGTTTTAAATCCAATTTATCAAAATTAACTTATTTAATCAAGATTATCTTTTCCTTATAGTAAATTGATATCCTCAAAAATAAATAATTGAATTTCCATTGACTGAAATAAGTATGATCCTATAATTTCTGAATGGTCAAAATCAATTAGCTTCCTCAATTTTCCATATATATCTTCTTGACCATTTAACAATTTTACTAGCGAAATATAAATAAAATTTCTAATAAAAACTGATACTTCGACAATACAACTACTACCCAACTTGAAATATACTAATCTTTCACACATGACTATAGTTTCTAAAATCATTAAATAGTTTTAATTAATCATCAAAATGTTCTAATGCATCCAAACTTAAAAAATTCCCTTTAATACATCTTTAATTAATAAGGTAATCCGTCTAACAATGTAACTAACCTACGGGACATATACTAATGCTAATCATCTTTCTAACCTCCATCAAACACGAGAAAATAAGATTCATGTTAGGACAGAATCAAGGTAAATACAAGTTAAATAGTTGAAGGAGAGGCAAAAAAAGGGAATCAAGCAAGGTATCAAGTGTGTGGATGAGATCCTATACTCTAATCCTATATGCAGGCATGTACGGTACAACAATGAAACCGAAATAATATGACTTGACCTGCATGGGCCATCACAAAACATGCAACGTCCCAGTCCCAAAATACGTAGGACTAGGAACGTAAATGCCAGTCATGTAATAAATATACGTAAGCTGTAAATGTAGTATATAGATAGTCAGGGCTCACTAATTCTCATCCACATAAAATAAAGGAATAAATATATCATTAATTCAATTGTCAACGGACAAGTTGTTGGGTGGAGACAAATCCACTACCAAGCATTTTTAAATGAAAAGGAACAAATAACAATGAAAGAATTTGTCATAACAACAAAGGACGATCCAAGAGCAAGTTGTCTTCGATAAAAATGAGAGGATCACAATCTTGGCTAAAACTTCTGCAGAAAGTCAAGAACACATACACCTGGCGAGATCACCTGGTCCTCAGAGGGATGTAACAAGATACAAAAAATGTTATAATAACTGAAAATATAAACAACATCTGGGCTTCCTAACCATCTATATGAAAATGTACTTTGAAGACAACGTTCCACACAAGGACTTTCTGAAAATAAAGGCACGACGTATTAGAATTTCAACCGAGGCACTATTGGCATCAAGAGAAAATAAAGGCACGGCATACTAGCTCTCGGGTGAGACACTAATGGCATCTAAAAGAAAGTAAATGCACGACACACCTAGCACTCAATTGAGTCTACTAGCAGCGACTAAGGAAAAATAAATGAATGGAAGCCCCTACACCTAATAATTGTCTTCTCCCTCCCCATGCACTACCGTGCTGTATCCACATCACGATATTTCTAATAACCGTTAAGTCCTCTAGACCTGCATATCTATTAGCAATTACAACCTACCACACGACCTGTTCTTACCGTTGTCCAGTCAATACGCACGTCTAAGATCTATATGAGACTCACAACTCGTGGTACATAAGTGTCAGAGCCAATGAGGACATAGAGATGTTTCATACACATAAGGTAGTCTCTTAATTCTTGGTCAATATGAACAAAATAAATAAAAGTAACAAAAAAATGAATAACACAGTTAATTTCTCCTAAGTGTGACTTAGAGGCACAGTTTAAACTAAAATAACAAATAAAGAAAATAAACATGCTGGAAAAAATATGCACAACCAGAAATCATAGCAAGGTATCTTGCCTGGTAGTAGAGCCTGGTGTGGCGCGATGATCTGAGTCAACGGAGCGTATGCTCGGCCAGACAGAGAAGAAGAGAGGGTATAGAGCCCACTACGCAGCGGCTTGGGAGGAGTGCTCGGTGGAGGAGCTTCGGCGCTAATGGCTCCTTAACGGTGGAACGATGACGCACGCAACGACTACTCCGGATCTGACAAAAATGCTGTCGAGGTCAGCTCAGTCAGGAGGTTCAGGGTCACCCACTGGCGAGGCGACGGTCGGTTGCCTCCCAGCAGGTGGCGGTTCAAAGGTAGGTTTGTGATGCTAGGGTTCCGGTGGACCTAGGGTCGGGCCAAGGAGGCGGCCAGTCGATGACTCTACTGGGTGGATATAGTGGGTGGATCGATCGTGGCAGAGGGTGGTGTGTGTCGAGCAGCTACCAGATCTAGCGAGGTGGCTCACGGTAATGGAACGATGGATCGGAGCCAGGCGGGTGAGAAGCGCCGGTCCTAGGAGGAGTGGGGGTATAACTCGGCATCGCATTAGTGATGGTCTTGCGTGATTGGTGGCACTGTCGATGTTGCTGGCGGAGTTGGGTGGTCGATGGTGTCTGGTCGGCCACACTGGTGGTGTAGCATCGGATAGGCTCGGAGCTGGGAAAAGTTAGGGTTATGGTTTTTGTTTTGGAGAGGATTGTGTCGCGTCATGTGCGACACATGGAGACACGAAAATGGGTATAGTGAGATCATGTCCGGTGTTGTCGGATACAGAGATGGAGAAGAAAACATGTACATGTAAATAATATCTTGCAGTAGAAAGACACCCGAGGTCGGATCCGAGGCCATCATAGTTATCACGGAGGAAGTGGACACCGACATGGTGCACACATTGGTAGAAAAAAATTTAGGGAGAAAATAATGGAAAGGCTCCCATATAAATAGGGTGGAGGGATTATAGTTAGATAAGGATTATGACCATTTAAAAACCCCCACTAGATAAATCTCACATTTAATTACATCAAATAAAATTAAATCAATCTAATCTTTAAATCAATAATTTAAATCAAATAATTTTAAAACTAAAACAATATAATCATAATCCAGTAATGCATCATAATTAATAGTTTAAAATATTACTCATCCTTACCAAAAATCTAATTTGAAAATAAATTTAGTAATCTTTTATTGTAAAAAAATATTACTAGTTTTCTATTACAAAAAATTAAAAGAAAATTATGTTCCAACACGACATTTTTAGAAATATATAAATAAAATAAGATTTAAAAATTAAAATGTATAACTCCCCAGGAATTTCAATTGCGCTTATATCCATCACTGTAGGAATTGGGTTCAAGCTTTCCCCAGCCCCTTTTCATCAATGGACTCCTGACGTATACGAAGGAGTGCGGTTCGCTCGACTATATACAAAATTCTATGGATAGATTTTAATAAATAAACACACACACACACACACACACACACAAATATATATATATATATATATATATATATATATATATATATACATATATATATACTAGTCGAGAAAAAAAAAAAAAAAATATATATATATATATATACTAGCATATGTGCACGTGCCTTGCACGTATTTTAACATTTCTTAATTAGTTTAGGAAGACCAAAGGGTAGTCTTCCTAATTACTAAGTTGTCCTTATTAAAATTAATGAACTATTTTTAATTAGTATAAGTATGTAAGGGTATTTTTGGAATTCAAAAGTTTCACTATCTAAGTTTTCCTATATATATATATATATATATATATATATATATATATATATATATATATATATATATATATATATATATATATATATATATATTTTGTATATATATATATATATATTTATATATATATATATATATATATATATATATATATATATATATATATATATATATATATATATATATACAAAATATATATATATATATATATATATATATATATATATATATATATATATATATATATGTTTTAATAAAACTTCGTGACGAAATCGTATATACATATATTTTATGTATACGATGGTTATTCTAATAAAAAAATACATATAGAAATTTAGTGGATTTTACAGTTTTTATTGTGGAATCAGCAATAAATTTTTTGGTTAATGTTACTCCATACTCTAGATCCACCTCCCAAGGTAAATACTTAACCTGAGGTAAAATTTTTGGAATCTATATCTGATTAAAACTTTGAGTCCATATACCCTAATGGCACTAAAATATCTTCTTAGTAAACCTTCATATAATATTTTTGTCCTTTTTAGGTACTTCAAAATATGATTTACGATAATACAACTACCTAATTTCGAAAGAGGTTTATTTTTTTGTCATTTCAATAATTATTTGATAATTGTATTAATGATGATAATGTTTATTGTTATACGTATTGGTTGTGCTAGCTAATTATAATATGCCATGGGATTAGTTGACTAGCGGACTAGCCTAATGTTTGGACCTAATGTTAGTGGACCCAATTAGACTCGACATGACATTTAGACCCAATGCATTAGACTAGACACATTTAGACTTATTAAGTCATTTATTTCAGTAGTTAGGATTAGCCATAAACCCTCCAATAGGATTAGAAACTTCCATAATTATGTTAACCCTTCCTGACAACTTGAAGGGGTTAGTCCCTTTATTCCACTTCCAATGCTCTCATTTCCATTCTTTGGAGGAGTCTTGGAGCTCGGTGACAATGAGCACTAGGAGAAGGAGACTATTGGCTGGAAGTTCATGTTCCCATCGTGTCCACCGGACTTTGTATTGGGAATCAATCTCCCAATAGGTATAAATTCATTTTCTCCTTATTTCTAGATTCTAAATGATATATTTGACCATTAGGAACCCATCCATGGACTAGGTGTACCTGTAAGAGGAAGAATTATCCTCTAATGATCTATTATGTAGAAGTTATATTGAGTTTTTGTACTATTTTGGGGGAAATTTGAGAATGGTGCACCAAGTGTTTGTCAATTGGTCATTGGACTAAATCGATATCGACTTAGTATGGTGAGTCTTGCTACGTGTCCACAAATGGAAACGAGTAGGCTGTGTCAGGATACGTTATAATATAGGGAGATTTGGGGGGTTTTCCTTTCGACACTGGCGACACACATAACAAATTCCTCACGACACCTTGCATTGGCTTTAATTTGCATCGATAGGCTCTAATTAGTTCATTGGACATGCTAACATATTGTAGGCATTATTTGGAGAGCTTTGGTAGAGGTATCGGGGCGTATCACGAGAGTATCATAAAATTAATGTGATACTCGTGTGACATGTTTATCAAGACCAACCTGCACGATCGCCCTTTGTATTATACTGGATACGTTGGCGACATCAAGGTGGATCGGTTGCATATTGATCCCGGTTCTTCCATAAGCATCATCTCGAAAAGCCTGTTACACCATCTGCGTATCCCAATGCATCGCCTGACGCCGATAAGCAATGCCATCAGCGGTTTCAATTCAGGCAGAAGTTATCCGATCGGGAAGATTCGCCTGAAGTGCCAAATCGGCGATCTTCAGTCAGAAGTGACCTGTTATGTCATAGATGCGGATACTTTCTCTAATATTCTCCTAGGGCATCCTTGGATACACGATTATATGATCGTGCATTCCACACTACACCAGTACTTCAAGTAGGTCGACAAGCACGGCTTTGTGAGGACAGAATTTGCCGACATCGATCCCTTTAAAGGGGTCGAATCCTACTACTCAGATTCATGCTTGTAAGAGAAGTCAAAAAGGCACCTTGTCGAAGGAGATACTAAAGCCCAAACTGTGGCGGCAACTGGATCGGAAAAACCTCTGACGATCCACCTCCAAGCCCGTAAACCTGGCAGAACTGTACCCCTTACAGCCACTCTGCGTAAGGATGCAATCAGCCTCTCTGTACAGGAAGGACAGATAATAATCTGACTGTCCAAGGTCTGGCCAAGCGCCAAGACCCATGACAGAGCCACTGATAATCAGGCTGCCTAGAGCTAACCATCAACAAACAGAGAAGCTCAATCCTCTGTCAAGCCGATGACGATCCGTCTTCCCAGAATGAATCGGCAGCCGAGCCCTAAGCCGGGGACTGCTAGCCAACCAATAACTCCCTGCCTAGCACCAAACACCAAACTGGGGTCGCTAGTACGCTAACGACTCCATGTTCTGCTCCACCAGAGGAGCCCCGGATGATTAAGCCGCCCAAGTCATCCTTCCAGTCTTCATTGACACAGGGGGTGGCCAAAGAAGAGTCAGAGCTGGCCAAGTATGTTGTTGCTCATACTGATGTTCCATCCGCAGATGATGTAATTCTACTGGAAAAGATACCTTACTTCGTCAATAAAGGGCTATCTTTGAACTACCTCGAGCTTGATAAGCTTTGTACAATGTATGCCATGGAACATGGTATAGGTACCCACCTACACACACAGGTGACAAATGTTTACACCGCGAACCAACTTACTCCCGGGGAAGACGCCTCCTTCATAGTCGAGGAAGAGGACCATCCAATCATCTTTGGCTGGAAGAATGATCCGCAACCCTTTAGGATAGAAGAAATCGTTCTCGAACCCGACGCCGGAAGACTACCCCTTTATCTATATAGCTCCCAATCCAAGTATCTCATGCAAAAATAGGAGTATGATCTGGAGACTATGCCAGGCTTAAATTACGGTACTGGTCGACGGTTACCCTTATAATTACCAGTCCCGGCTGGAAAACTACGGAATTACAACAATAAGACCAGATGTGGGCTAGGTTATATTACACCTGCAACGACCTCTAAAGCTCAGATAAGGAATACGACTGGCATTCACATTCAACCGGATTACCAACTTCTGATGTCAGCATCATGGACGTATTCAGGCAAGTCTTGTCTGTCAATATGGCATTCGTCGACGCCTATGAAGAAGATGAAGACATTCCTGAACTTCTTGAGCTAGAGTCGTGGGCCTAACATCTAGATGCACAATGAAAAAAGCGGTTCAAACAAAGAGAGCCTCCCACCGAAGATGAGGTCATGCAAGTTGACCTCGGCAATGAGTCATCTCCAAAACCAATCTTTATTAGCAAAAGTCTGACAGACGAAGAGCGAGAATCGATACTGCAACTTGTCAGAGAATATATCGACGTGTTCTCCTGGAGCTATGAAGACATGTCAGGGCTAAACCCCGAGGTTGTACATCACAAACTCAACATTCGTCCGGATGCAAAGCCAGTCAAACAGCAGCAACAACAGTTCCGCCCGGACATCATGAACTCTATCGAGGCCGAGGTCAAAACACTGATAGCCAGTGGCTTCATTCGTGAGGAACAACATCCAGACTGGGTAGCCAACATAGTGCCAGTCCTCAAGAAGAATGGGAAGATTCGAATTTGTATCGACTTCCGAAATCTAAACGAAGCTTGTCCTAAAGATGAGTTTTCTCTTCCCATCACGGACATCATGATCGACAACACATGTGGCTTTGAGCGCATGTCATTAATGGATGGATTCTCAGGGTACAATCAAATCAAGATATTCCCTGACGATAAAAAGCATACATCATTTCGAACATCGATTGACACATATTGCTACACAGTTATGCCTTTTGGTTTAAAGAATGCTGGCGCCACCTATCAACGAGCCATGAATATCATCTTCAAAGTTCATATACGCAAGACGGTGAAGTATTATATTGACGACATCGCCGTCAAGATCCGCTCGAAAGAAGATCATCTGCATGATCTGAAGACAGTGTTCGACCAGATGCAAGCGCACAACTTGAAGATGAATCCTACCAAATCCTTCTTGGGCATATCTAGTGGAAAATTCTTGGGTTTTATCAATACTGCCCAAGGAATCCACATAGACCCTGAGAAGACGAAGGCAATCATTGAGATGGGTCCTCCGAGAAATCTCTACAAACTCCGAGGCCTTCAAGGGAGGCTAGCTTACATCAGGAGGTTCATCTCTAACCTCTCCGGGTGATGTCAGCCATTCATCTACCTCATGAAGAAGGGTGTTTCATTCGTATGGGATGAAGAATGCCAGCGTGCCTTCGACAGCATCAAAGAATATCTATCGAACCCTCTAGTCCTGGTGGCCCCGATTGCTGGAAAACTATTCCTTCTCTATGTAAGAGCAATAGAGCATTCTCTCGGTGCTTTACTAGCACAAAACAATGATGCAGGCCATGAGCAAGCTATATATTACCTCAGTCGATTGATGATAGGGCCTGAGCATCGATACACTGTCGTGGAGAAGGAGTGCCTTGTTCTGGTGTTCGCCATTCAGAAGACGCGACATTACGTCATGGGACAGACCATCCATGTCATATCAAGAGTTAACCCCCTCAGGGTCCTCATGACCAAGCCAGGTGCACTCAGCTCTCGCCTTGCTACCTGGGCGATATTATTGTCTCCCTACCACATGATCTTTGTCCCGCATAAGGGTGTTAAAGGTCAAGCTCTTGCAGACTTTTTAGCAGCTCATCCAGGTTCGGAGTCAACCAGAATAGACGAAGAGATTTCAGAAGAGGTCGCAAATTCAAATGTGGCCTCTCATGATGTCGTATGGCGAATATTCTTCGACGGCGCTTCCAAAACTGGGCCTAAGGATAACATCGTCCTTGGAGTCGGAGTGGTGCTGATTTCTCCCTCCGGACTGGTGATCAATCTTACTCCCTCATGGAGCCCTGTTCAAACAATATGGCCGAGTACAACGCTTTGGTGTCACTACCACATTTCTAGCTTGAGGGTATTTTGACCATTTTTGAAATTTTGGGAATTAATTGGAATTATGTAGTATTAATTAGAATTATTAGAATTTAAGTAATTTTTGGTATATTTTAATTTAGTGCTATTCTTCAATTTGACTCATGGTGAATTTGGGGACTGACCTAGAAGCTAACCCTAGCCATGACCACTTGGTTAGATTATTAAACCCTAGTTTAACTTAAGTTAATGATATCCTAGTCATTAGAATTAATCTGGGGAAATAGGAATATTGAATATGATGGATTAGTGACTTATGATTTCATAAACCATGGCTTATGACTTAAGGCCCATAGCCTAACTAGTGAAACCCTAACCCTAGCCCTACTTACTTGGCCGGCCACCCTTGGCATTCCCCACCTATTTAATGTCTCTTCCACTTAGGGCTAGCCTCCTTTAGGAAATTATCAAGTTAGAAAAATAGAGGTAAATCTCGTTCTTCCCTAATCCCTATCTTTTCCATTTCAACTCCTTTTTTCCTTCAAACTTCTTGTATTAGGATCTAATCCCTGTGTATTTTCTGTCCATGGTGAGAAATTTTAGTGGAGGAACAATTTGAAGAAGTTTGGATAGCAAGAAGAACACCCCTCTTTGAATCTTTTTGGGCATTTTTACACACCTAGGTAATTCCTATTTCTCTCCATCAAATGGTGATTTCTAGGCATGAATAGGAAGCCCTATGAGTACCCTAACTATTGGTATAGGTATTGCTAGGTTTCGTGTCCAATACGTGTCTGTATCGGACACGTATCAGTGGGCATGCCTAGGTGTTCGACGAAATACCACAATGGGCATTTCGTTCTTATTTTCTATTTTAGTTTGAATAAAAAATTAGGGTTTGATGTTGCTTATTTGTAACGCTCCAGTCCCAAAATACATAGGACTAGGAACGTAGACATGCCAGCTGTATTCACACGAAGTATACTCCAATATATGGAAACCTCGTACAAATACATAAGCTGTATAATGCAGTATAACCATAACTAATCTCATCCACACAACATAAATGAAATAAAGATGTCATATAATGAGAGAGAATTGTCTTGATACAATATGTTAGGCGGAGACAAATCCACTACCAACAAGTAAAGAAAAATACATAAGAAAAGAAATAATTTCGGCGAGCGAAGCGAAGACGATCCAAATGCAATCATCCTCGAAGAAGTAGCGATGATCGCGGCTAAGCTAGAGCACCTGCGAAAGATAATAGCACACACCTGGCAAGACAACCAGGTCCTCAGAGGGACGTAACAAGACACATAATATCATGCCATAAACTGAATAAAGTTAGCTCAACAGAAAAGTATATGTGACTACACAAATAAAGGTTCTCAACCATTCTATGTGAATATGCATTTGAAGACAACGTTCCACACAAGGGCTCTTGAAGCTAGAAACACGGCACTTTAGTGTTTCAACCAAGGCACTACTGGCGTCTAGAGAAAAGTAAATGCACGGCCCATTAGCACTCGAGCGAGAACTAAGGGGCGTCTAGAGAAAAATAAATGCACGACCACTAGCTTTTGGGTGAGTCACTAACGGCAGCTAGAGGAAAGTAAATGCACGGCATATTTGTGTTTCAACCGAGGCACTAGTAGCATCTAGAGAAAAGTAAATAAATGCACGGCCACTAGTCTCTCGACTGAGTCACAAATGGCATCTAGAGAAAAGTAAAGGTGTGAAAGCCCCTGCACCTAATAACTGTCTTCACCCTCCCCATGCACTACTCGTGCTGAATCCACATCACGACATTCCTAATAACTGCTAAGTCGCTAAGTCTTCTAGACAACCATAACTATTTAGCAGTTATTGCCTATCGCACGGCATGTGCGCACCGATGGCCAGTCGATACGTACGTCCGAGATCTATATGAGACTCGTGACTCATGATACACAAGTGTCGGGCCAATGAATGCGACACAAATAAAGGTGGTCCCTTAACTCTAAGCCATATGCAACTAAAATATAATAATTTGCAAGTACAATTTATATTTTCTAGAATAAGTAAAAATATGCATGATATTGAACAAGAAATTAAACAGTGAAGGCAAGGTGTCTTGCCTGATAGTACGCCTGGTGTGCTGCAATGATCAGACTGGCATAAACTGCAACTTCGGTGCAACCACTATGCAAGGTGATCTCGGACGATGACACGGACAGTTCCATTGGGTCCAGAAGGGTCAAATTAGTTTAGGATCGATATATGGTAGTCTCGAATTTGCGAAGGAATAGGAATAATGGGATTAAGTCATGGACACGAAGATAATCAAAAGGAATTTGGATAAATACGCCTTTTAAAAATATTTTATAATACTTTGAAAATGGTTTATAATTTTGAAGTTACATTAGTCCAAAATATTTATAGCTAATTACTTGAGAACTTCACAAAATCATTTTAGGCTACCAATACTCAAAGTTTATCAAGACATGACTTTTATGTAGGAGACTATATTATGAAATAAGTAGGTAAAAACTAAAATAATAAAATTCTAAAATAATTTAATAATCTATGTAGGGTTAAGCCCAGTACTGAATTTTTTTGTTACAAATATATAGAAAAAAATTCTTAATATTTTTATTTAACAAAACAATGCAAGTTAATATTAATAGTATACAACTATAGTAATAAAAATAATATTATTACTAATAAGTATAAATGTAATATACATACAAAATTTTCAGTAACAAAACCTATCCAATAAACAAGATAATAGTGAATATAATAATAATAACAATAATAGTGTTACAAAGGAAGACAAAAGATTTTTTTTTAAAACAAACAAAAAAAGAAAATAAATAATAATAATAATAATAATAATATATATATAAAACTTACAGCTGTCTTCTTCTCGTTCAGCAACAAAAACACAAAAAGACAAAGGAAACACAAAAAGAGAAAGGAAATAGCAAATAAGAGGAATGATATAACATCTCTTTTTTCCCCTAATTTGACAGCTCTGCTGTCTTTAGAAAAGAGGGGGTTAAGAAGAAAGGAAATAGAAAAGTCAGAAGGGAAGAAAGAGAGACCCAGTGAGCGAGAGGGTGAGGGGTCGAAAGAGCGAGAGAGGCGAGAGAAGGGACTCCATCGGGCGGCGAGTGGGGCGGAGAGAAGGGCGGCGCGAGTGCGGACTTGGGAGAGGGAGGAGAGGATCGAGATCGGCGGAGCGACCGTGGAAGGAGGGCTGGACCCGGTCGTTCGCCGGTGAGGAGGCGACGCGTTGGCGCAGCCCGCGGTGGCAGCGCTCGGGATTTGGCGAGGAAAGCGGCGGGGTGACATCTCACGGTGGTGGAAGGCACGGTGGGAGCTGTGCCGCGGCGCTGGCGGCGGACGCGTCGCGCGGCGGCTGCTCCGGCAAGGTGGCAGGGTCGGGTGCGGCCGCTTGGAAGAGGAGCGATGGACGGAGATGGGAGGCGCGGTGGCAGATCGGCCCTCGCCGGTGGTTGCGGAGGAGACCCAGGGTCGGCGGAGGTCAGGGTTTTTATTTATATTTTTTTTTTTCTTTGTCTCGGATGTTTGTGATTTTGGGGCTTTGTCCTGCCGGTGGTGGCGCTCGGCCAGGGTGGCCGGGTTTGTCGTCATGGGTGTGAGGAAGGGAAGTCGAGGCTGCGATGGGTGTGTCGAGGCTTAGGCAGGTGGTCGGGGTAATGTCGGAGAGGCGGTGAGTTTGGTGCTGGTAGTGGCAGCGGGCGGTGTCGAGGAGGTCAGGGACGTCGGAATGGCGGTGGTGGAGGCTGTGTTGGTGGAGGGGAACGGCGTTGGTTGACTGATCTGTGGCGACAAGGGTGGTGTTGTCGTCTGGAAGAGTGGCGGTGGATGGCTACTGCGGTGGATGGCCGGGGTAGCGAGTTGAACCTGGTGGTCGGGTTGGGTTAGGATAGGGATAGGTTTAGGCATTTTACAGAGAGGATAGTATCGGCATGTGTCTTACGAGACACAGGAGGGAGGGGTTGACGTCCGGGGTTGTCGGACGCGGATAGAAAAACCATGTATTTGTATTAGAAATAAAATAGTGGATGGGAAAGGCATGGACACGGACACGGTGCACAGTTTGGATTGTGGAAATTTGGAGAAAATTTGTAGAGAAAATATTTTAGGAGTACCTGCCTATTTATAGGATGTGAGAATTCCCAATTGGATAATGATTAGGATTATTTAAAACCCAAGTAGATAATTCATAATTTAATTTAAATCAAATCCAAATCTAAATGCAATCTAATTTAAATCAAATTAAATTTTTAGCTCAAAAATCAATTGGGATAAATCAATTTTCAAATATTTAACCATTTAAATAAATCCAAAAATCAAATCAAGATTTAAATGGCCACAACAACTTCCAAATATATTTTTTAAAATACCAATAATAATAATTTCGAAAATAATAAATATTTTTAAATATCTTTTTTTTGAATAATAAAATATTATTATTAATAAATCTCGAAAATTACATTTTTATTTAAAATAGACTAATAAATAATTACGAATTATATGTATGCACGAATAATGCATACACGATTATGCTTTTCCTAGTATACAATAAAATATTATTTATGATTAATAACTGCTAAAAATAAAAGGTCTTTTATAGCAAGAATAATAATTATATAATTTTGAAAGTGCATAATAAAATAGAAAAATGTTTTTATAAAATATGTACGCTCGCACATATTCGTACTCGTCGAGCAAACGAAATTTCGCATACGACGTACAATACGACTACGTGACATACAGTACAAAAATTTAAATCAGTATCAAAATTAAAAAATAAAAATATAGTAGAAATTTAGGGGTTTTACATTATTGATTTCTGTTGGACTGAGGTGATGTTCGTGTTGTGTCGTGTCGGAGTGGACACGTGAACACGCGGGTTCCGCACGCACAACACACGCGTAGCAGTCCACTGCTGCTCGGGGGCCATATCTCCCTGGACACGCCACTTGGACACAAGATTTTTGACACACATTTTGGGGCAGACACTGACACGTGGCTCCCCATGTTTCACGAGTCCTCGTGTCTTATCGGACACGTAATCACGAGTGCACCGGTCACGCACTGAATCGGTTCAGCCAATTTTGGGCGACTGATACGCGTGTCGTATCACTGACACACGTGTCATGGACCCAAATCAGGGTGTCCACATCCTAGACCTAGACCCACTCGACACTGGAACACGAGCACAGGGTTTGTGTTGTGTCGTGTCACGCGCACGAGCCCAATGAACACGTACACGAGATACTGTTTTTCCTATGTTCAGTTTCTATTATTTTCTGTGTTTCATTCCAGTTTAATTGTTTAAATTAGTGATTAATTATCATTTTAATTCCTAGACTTGTTTGTTAGTACCTGTTAGTTCGATTTTGCTCATTAGAATAGGTTTTATGTCATAGAAGGGGTTTTGGTGGTTAAACTGAGAATGGATTTCCTTTCCTTTAAACTATTTTGAATTCTCATTGTTAGTTCACTGTCACATGTGTTCAGATATTGATTCCTTTCCTTTAAAACAGATTGTGAAATCCAATGTTAGTTTTCTATGTCCAAACTGAATTCGAATTGGGACTGGTTTATAGTTCACTGTTAAATTGATTTCCATTTTCTCCCCAAAATCTGAGAATTGATTCCTTTTTCTTTAAACTGAAACTTGAATGGTCAATTTGAATGTTAATTCTTATACATTGTATTGGTTTTGTTTTGGTTTGAATGATGGATTGGTGTTGGGGAAATTAGGTTCATTTAGTGAATGTTTCAAAATTGGTTGAACTGCCAATTATTTTCAAATATTTATTGTCAACAATTTTCATATGGAAACTGTCATTTATTTCCTTAAATTAACTGTCAATGTGATACATATGTCACTCACTGTTTTTCCAGTTTACACACAGGTTTACACTACACTGTCTCCATGCCACACAATATCCATGGGACACAAACACACTCACTGATTTCCAGTACACAGTTTTTTTTCCTATTTCCTGTTTACACACACACAGGTATCTATTTTCCTAATTCACTAACACTCTATTGTCACCATATCACACACCTTGTATCACTCTAGGTATACATATATATATGTATATACATATATATCTATTTATGTGATATATTGTCATGAAACCTATATAGGTACATATGTGTGTTATTATATTATAAATTATATATGTTATGTGTGTGTGAACTATACTATTTGGATATATGAATATATGTATAATATAAATATAACATGAGTGATGCATGCCTATATATATATATATTGGGTAGTAGCCTATATACATAATGTATACATCTATATGTAATATTGAATGCCTAATATATATGTATATATGTACTATGTGTGATGTTAGTTTAGCATGTCGTTGTTGGGTCCTAGAATAGCTTGTTGGACTAGTATTGACTAGTTTAAACCTAGTTAGACTAGTATAGCCTTGATTAGACTTAGGTTTGACCTAGTTGACCTAGTTTGACTAGTCTAGTTGACTAGAGTTGACCAAGAGTTGACTTAGTTTAGATTGACCTAGATTCATATAGAATGCATTGTAAAGCATCTTATTATTATTTTAGACTAATAGTGACTTATACTATTCTATAGGAGACAAATACCACTCCTCGGACAGTAGATACTCTACAGATACTTAGGATACAGGCGAGTACATTCTCTGATCATTTTATATCCTGCATTAGGAGTATATTTCCTGCTTTAGATTACTTTACATGATGCTGACACGTTGGAAACACGGATTAGTACTATATGGATCTTGTCGTGCGATGTTATCCCCTTAGCGGATACATCGGGTATTTCATGTTCGTGTACTTTATCATGAGCATCGTGTAATCCTTGTGTTCGTGCTTTTCGTGTACAAATCGTGTGAAAACATGTATACTCATGTGCTCACATGATCTTCGTGTGCGACTATACATCGTGTGCAATAACATATCTTGGCTAGATCCTTGTGTATTGATTGGGCAGGGGGAGTAGAAGTGGTTATGTAATCAATCCAGTAGATTACTCGTGTGCAACCTCTTTAGATTACTCGTGTGCAACATCGTGCCGTTTACATAACCATCTTGTGCTCTGAATCACTAGTCACTGATAGTTCTCTATATACTGTAACTATTTATTTACAGTCTTCCTTTTTTATCATATTATTCTTTCAGTTTTCTGTATCTTACTCTCTAGCATGTTTATATTTTTTGACCTGTTATGATTTGTTGAGATGTACTGTGCTCGCTCCTGTCCTGACTGGACCCGTTGAAAATATTACAGAGGACGAGGCTGAGGCATTCTGCCCTACGTATTACGGTACGACCCTAGATGATTGTTGTGACCTGGACCAGCAGCAGGACCCACTAGCAGTTGATGACACTCCCCTAGATTAGGATGTCTTTATCTTTTCTGGATTACTCTATATTGATTCTGAGATGATTTGGGATATGTACTTATTTAGACACTTAGACTTCTGGATTGTATCTCTGTGTTTTCCATTCTTATCTATCTATCTATCTTTTATCATGCTCTACCTTAGATGTGATTCAGACTATTGCTATGTCATCTCCATTCGGAGAGTATATACTGTACAGGTACCTTTATATTATTAAATGTTCACCTAGGACAGCGTTCAACCGCTGACACTACGACGTAGGCTGGACGTACCCACGTCTCGTGCCCTTACTCTAGGGTGCGGGTCGTTACACATTTTTAGTGGTGACCCATGCAGGTCTAGTTTAGAAATGTAGTGGTATTCGAACTAGAATGTCGCTGCAGCCTGCAGTAGGAATTAGTATATTTTTGAAGGTACTCAATTACACTAGTAAAAACTCCTTATCAGATACCGTATATCTACTTTTGCTGCTTATTGTCTCCTTTGAATTTTAAACAGTCCTCCTTTCATATTTTGACTCATTCTCCGTAATTGTTTCTTGTTTGATCTGTGTCTCCAGGATGGTTGAGACGAGATCGCATCGTCCCGGGGCGGAAGACGCTGGAGAGGGGTCTGCCACCTCTCGTATCTAGCAGCCAGCTCCCGGTACCGCTGGACCAGTACCGCCCTCAGGAGTCGGTGTTTCTTTAGCTTTTGGAGGAGCACCTCCACCATCCACGAGACAGAGCCCTATGATTCCCGAGATCCTTCTACCGCAGCAGCCTCCGCCTGCGGGAATGGTAGATGCTGCACATCTCTTCTCCTTCGTGGAGAGGATTCTGGAGTCCCACCAGCAGCAGTAGCAGAGGCAGACTGTCGATTTTCGTCAGAGGATTGACGAGGCGCACCAGCTGGTTCACACTACTGTAGAGTTGGTGAATGCTCAGGGGGCACAACAGCAGCCCCGTCGAAGGGAGAAGGACATACAGGACTTTCAAAAGATGCATCCTAGAGAGTTCTTCGGCACAAAGGGTATCCATTATGCAGATGACTGGATAGAGCATGTCGAGGAGATATTCAGGCTGGCAGAGATACCAGATCGACTCCAGATCGATGCGACGGGCAGTCAGATGCAGGACTTAGCTCGTGTGTGGTACCAGACAGATCCCAGGGTGGGAGTTGAGGGCCAGACTTGGGCCCAGTTCAAAGAGTTGTTAAAGGAGCAGTTCTTTCCTGATGTGGCCTTGGGAGGCATTGAGGCACAGTTTGAGGGTCTGGTTCAGGGGAACCAGACGGTAGCTGAGTGTGCCGAGGAGTTCTGTCGATTGGCCTGGTTTATAGATGACTTGACTGAGAAGACGAAGGCGAGGAAGTTTCGCCGAGGCTTGATTAGAGAGGTTCGGTCGCTGACTAAGAGCGACCGGAACGCTACCTTTGCGAAGATATTTTCTGGGGCTATGACGGCTGAGGACGACCTGGGGTTAAAGCAGAAGAGAGGTCGTGACTTCCAGGATGGTAGCAGCAGTGAGGGCCAGGCCAAAAGGCCTCATTTCCAGTATCAGCAGCCACAGAGGCCAGTTCAGCAGTATCAGTATCAGGGCCGAGCACCTTTTTAGCAGGTGTAGCATCAGCAGCAGAGAGGGCAGCAACAGGCACCCAGGCAGCAGGCTATCAGTTGTACTTTCTGTAAGAAGCCTAGGCACAAGTGGAAGGAGTACAGGAAGAGACTTGGTAGGTGCCTGATGCGAGGTTAGACGGACCATCAGATGCGGGACTGTCTAGTTGCGATGATGCGTCCAGTACCAGGAGGAGTTAGAGCAGCCAAGGTTCCAGCAGGTCAGCTGAAGGGGCCACTACAGACCCAGCAGCAGAGGTTCCACCAGCACCAGCAGCAGGCACGAGGTGGACAGCAAGGGCAAGCTTTCGCCATGGCGGCCAAGGATGCAGAGGACGTAGGAGAGTTGATAGCAGGTTCGGTTCTTCTCGACTCCATACCAGCTTTTGTACTCTTTAATTTCGGGGCTTCCCACAGCTTTGTGTCAATATCTTATGCTATTAGACATAGTCTGGTATCTGAACCATTGCCTAGGACCTGCAAGATCATGACCGGAGGTGGGGTCATCCTCGTGAGTGATGTTTGCAGAGGGCGGAGCATTATTTTGGGAGGCCGAGAGTTGGGGGTGAGTTTGCTCGTCATGCCACTACTGAACTACGATATTGTATTAGGTATGGGCTGGTTGAGTAGACATCACTTCCGCATTGATTGTCGAGGGGGTAGAGTTTTGTTTGGAGCGCTAGGAGAGCCAGAGTTCGAGTACACCCAGCGATAGGCAGAGCAGGACAGCGGATTCTTCTGTGGAGCATCAGTTGAGGAGCAGGTGGCTTCGTACCCCTTGATTGTAGAGTTTATGGACGTACTTCCAGAGGAGTTGCCGGGGCTTCCACCGGACTGGGATGTAGAGTTCTCGATAGACTTGGTTTCCGGCACGGAACCAATTTTTCAGCATGTCTATCGAGTGAACAACAGTGAGTTAGTGGAGCTGAAGAAGCAGGTGGATGAGCTGCAGGACAAGGGCTTCATCTGATCGAGTTCTTCACCTTGGGGTGCGCCGGTACTCTTTTTACCTAAGAATGATGGGTCGGTACGGATGTGTATCAACTACAGGGCACTCAACAACCTGACGATCAAGAACAGATACCCACTGCCGTGGATCGATGATCTCTTTGATCAGTTGAGCGGAGCTCGGTTGTTCTCCAAGATTGATTTGAGGTCAGGTTATCACCAGGTGAAGGTGAAGGGGGAGGATATTCCCAAGACCGCTTTCAGGACGTGGTACGGGCAGTTTGAGTTTTTGGTTATGCCGTTTGGGCTGACCAATGCACCAGCAGTGTTTATGAACTTAATGAATAAGGTGTTCCACTAGTACTTGGACAAGTTCATGGTGGTATTTATTGATGATATCCTGGTGTATTCGAAGACAGAGGAGGAGCACGAGGAGCACTTGAGAGTGGTTCTGGAGACACTCAGGAGGGAGAGGTTATATGAAAAGCTCTCGAAGTACGAGTTCTTCCTGGACAGAGTTGACTTTTTGGGTCATATGGTGACTGGAGATGGTATCTCAGTGGACCCGAAGAAGATCACAGCAGTTGAGGCTTGGGCAGCACCGACTTCAGTGGCAGAGATCAGGAGTTTCTTGGGGCTGGCAGGATATTATAGGAGATTTGTGCAGGATTTCTCCTGGGTTGCAAAGCCGTTGACTCGGTTGACCCGGAAGGATGCTGAATATGTTTGGTCAGAGGAGTGTCAGGCAGCTTTTGATGAGTTGAAGAAGAGGCTTACGACAGCTCCGATTCTGACATTGCCTTAAAGATCAGGAGGATTCACTATCTATAGTGACGCTTCAGGGAAGGGACTGGGTTGTGTCTTGTAGCAGCATGGGAAGGTGATTGCCTATGCTTCCAGGCAGTTACGTCCCCATGAGAAGAACTACCCTACCCATGACCTGGAATTAGCAGCAGTGATTTTTGCTCTGAAGTTGTGGAAGCACTACTTGTATGGAAAGAGGGTGAAGATTTTCACAGATCACAAGAGCTTGAAGTATGTGTTTACACAGAAAGAGCTCAACATGAGGCAGCACAGATGGCTAGAGTTGATGAAGGACTTTGACATCTTACTTCAGTATCACCCAGGGAAGGCCAATGTGGTTTTCGATGCCTTGAGTAGGTATCCGACAGCCATGTGTTTGACTATGGATCGGCACTTGCTTGCAGACTTGGAGAGCCTTGGGATTGAGGTGATCGTGCCCGGAGTGCAGATGCAGTTGTGGGGCCTTCAGATACAGTCGTACTTGATGGAGAGGATCAAGACGACGCAGTTCGAGGATGTTGCTCTGCAGTGTATCCGAGAGCAGGTTCGTACAGGGCTGGTGGATGGCGAGTTTTCTCTTGTAGAGGATGGTGCCTTGAGGCACGGTTCTAGTTTATGTGTGCCTAGTGGAGAGCTCAGAGAGCAGATCATGCAGGAGGCTCACAGATCGCAGTACTCTATACATCCTAGTGCCAACAAGATGTACAGGGATCTGCGAAAGCACGTCTGGTGGTACGAAATGAAGCGGAAGGTAGCCCACTTCATAGCTAGATGCTTGGTCTGTCAGCAGGTCAAGGCAGAGAGGCAGAGGCCCGAAGGATTATTGCAGCCGTTGCCTATTCCAGAGTGGAAGTGGGAACATATCACCATGGATTTCGTATCTGGGTTACCGCGTACACCAGGAGGAAAAGATGCGATTTGGGTCATCGTTGACAGGTTGACCAAATCGTCCCACTTCTTACCATTCAAGGTGGGTACATCTACAGAGAGGCTTACGAAGATATACATGCTGCAGATAGTCAGGATTCTTCTCGTTAGCATTATCTCAGATCGGGATAGTCGCTTTATTTTCTATTTTTTGAGGAGTCTGTAGACTAGTTTGGGCACTCAGCTCAAGTTTAGTACTGTATACCACCCCTAGACGGACGGACAGTCAGAAAGGACTACTCAGACTCTTGAGGACATGCTGCAGACGTGCGTACTGGATTTTGGAGGTTTCTGGGAGGATCATCTGCATTTGGTAGAGTTTTCTTACAACAACAGTTATCAGGCCAGCATTAAGATGTCACCTTTCGAGGCTCTGTACGGACGTAGGTGTCGTACCCCATATCTTGGGATGATGTTGGAGAGCGAGATTTATTGGGACCAGAGATGATGGTTGACGCAGCCGAAAAGATGGAGCTCATCAGGGACAGACTTCGCGTGGCGTAGGACAAACATCGGCACTGGACAAATAGCCACTGGAGGCCGTTTGAGTTTGAGGTACAGATTTAAAGATAGGATTAGAAGTAGGTTGTATTTTTTGTTTTGTTTGATTGGTCATGTTTGATTTTTAGTAACTTGAGACCTTGCTTGTGACTAGGTTGGAGACATGGTTTTTCTGCGAATATTTCTGACTCGTGGTACTATACGTTTTGGTGGAGGTAGAAAGCTTAGCCCGCACTTCATCGGACCTTTCGTGATCAGCGGAAGGATCGGTGATGTGGCTTACAGGCTAGACTTGCCACCTACACTAGTGGGTGTCCACAACATATTCCACGTATCACAGTTGAGACGGTACGTGGCTGACCCTAGCCATGTGCTTGATCATTCGAAGATTGAGGTTGGACCTACTCTCAGTTATCCAGAGCAGCCTGTGGAGGTTCTGGATCGTCGAGAGAAGGTGCTGAGAAACCAGGTGATCCCCTTGGTTCGCGTCGCATGGAGGCATCATTCTCCAGGAGAGTCGACCTGGGAGCGGAAGGATGAGATGCGTGAGAGATACCCATATCTGTTTGTACCGTGAGGTATGATTATCTATCCTTCTCATCTGTTAGTTTCGACCTTTAATTTCGAGGATAAAATTATTTTAAGGGGGTAGATTTGTCATTACCATATTTCTAGCTTGAGGGTATTTTGGTCGTTTTTGAAATTTTGGGAATTAATTGGAACTATATAGTATTAATTAGAATTATTAGAATTTAAGTGATTTTTGGTATATTTTAATTTCGTGCTATTCTTGACTTTGACTCATGGTGAATTTGGAGACTGACCTAGAAGCTAACCCTAGCCATGACCACTTGGTTAGATTATGAAACCCTAGTTTAACTTAAGTTAATGATATCCTAGTCATTAGAATTAATCGGGGGAAATAGGAATATTGAATAGGATGGATTAGTGACTTGTGATTTCATAAACCATGGCTTATGACTTAAGGCCCAAAGAGGCCCATAGCCTAACTAGTAAAACCCTAACCCTAACCCTAGCCCTACTTACTTGGCCGGCCACCCTTGGCATTTCCCACCTATTTAATGCCACTTCCACTTAGGGCTAGCCTCCTTTAGAAAATTATCAATTTGGAAAAATAGAGGTAAATCCCATTCTTCCCCAATCCCAATCTTTTCCATTTCAACTCCTTTTTCCTTCAAACTTCTTGCATTAGGATCTAATCCCTATGTATTTTCTGTCCATGGTGAGAAATTTTAGTGGAGGAACAATTTGGAGAAGTTTGGGTAGCAAGAAGAACACCCCTCTTTGAAGCTTTTTGGGCATTTTCACACACCTAGGTAATTCCTATTTCTCTCCATCAAATGGTGATTTCTAGGCATGAATAGGAAGCCATAGGAGTACCCTAACTATTGGTATAGGTATTGCTAGGTTTCGTGTCCAATGTTAGTTTCCTATGTCCAAACTGAATTCGAATTGGGAATGGTTTATATTCAACGTTAAATCGATTTCCATTTTCTCCCCAAAACCTGAGAATTGATTCATTTTTCTTTAAACTGAAACTTGAATGATCAATTTGAATGTTAATTCTTATACATTGTATTGGTTTTGTTTTGGTTTGAATAATGGATTGGTGTTGGGGAAATTAGGTTCATTTAGTGAATGGTTCAAAATTGGTTGAACTGCCAATTGTTTTCAAATGTTTACTGTCAACTGTTTTCATATGGAAACTGTCATTTAGTTCCTTAAATTAACTGTCAATGTGATCCATATGTCACTCACTGTTTTCCCAGTTTACACACAAATTTACACTACACTGCCTCCATGCCACACAATATCCATGGGACACAAACACACTCACTGATTTCCAATACAATATTTTTTTCCTATTTTCTGTTTACATACACACACAGGTATCTATTTTCCTAATTCACTAACACTCTATTGTCACCATATCACAGACCTTGTATCACTCTAGGTATACATATATATATATATGTATATACGTATATATCTATTTATGTGATATATTGTCATGAAACCTATATAGGTACATATGTGTGTTATTATATTATAAATTATATATGTTATGTGTGTGTGAACTATACTATTTAGATATATGAATATATGTATAATGTAAATATAACATGAGTGATGCATGCCTATATATATTGGGTGGTAGCCTATATACATAATGTATACATCTATATGTAATATCGAATGCCTAATATATATGTATATATGTACTATATGTGATGTTAGTTTAGAATATTGTTGTTGGGTCCTAGAATAGCTTGTTGGACTAGTATGGACTAGTTTAAACCTAGTTAGACTAGTATAGCCTTGATTAGACTTAGGTTTGACCTAGTTGACCTAGTTTGACTAGTCTAGTTGACTAGAGTTGACCAAGAGTTGACTTGGTTTAGATTGGCCTAGATTCATATAGAATGTATTGTAAAGCATCTTATTATAATTTTAGACTTATAGTGACTTGTACTGTTCTATAGGAGACAGACACCACTCCTCGGACAGTAGATACTCTACAGATACTCAGGATACAGGCGAGTACATTCTTTGATCATTTCATATCCTATATTAGGAGTATATTTCCTGCTTTAGATTACTTTACATGATGCTGACACGTTGGAAACACGGATTAGTACTATATGGATCTTGTCGGGCGATGTTACCCCCTTAGCGGATACATCGGGTATTTCGTGTTCGTGTACTTTATCATGAGCATCGTGTACTCCTTGTGTTCATGCTTTTCGTGTACAAATCGTGTGAAATCATGTATACTCATGTGCTCACATGATCTTCGTGTGCGACTATACTTCATGTGTAATAACATATCTTGGCTAGATCCTTCTGTATTGATTGGGGCAGGGAAGTAGAAGTAGTTATGTAATATGTCACGACCCGCACCCGCTTTTCGGATACGAGACGTGTCCAAGCCAGCCTACGCCGCAGAGTCGGCGGTAGAACGCTATCAAGCCTGCAAGAAAATAAATGCTCAAAGATAAACATTTGATGCTCATTCACAACTCTACATTTATTACAACATTTATAATTAAAAAAAATACAGGATTTTACAATTAAAGAAATTGATACAAATGCTTTATATTTCTAAGTTGTTTTCAGCATACCCAAGTTCTCCCAGTGCTAAGAGTGATCGCGGCTAAACCTAAAAAATGTTGATTTCCATTCAAGAATGGAACAAGTACACAAACCGACGGTAATGCAAAACACAATAGAATTAACAAGACATGAAAACAGCATATGGAATATGAAAGCTAGTAAGAAAACTGATGACATAGCACGATAGAGAAGTAAACAAGGAAAAACTAATAAAAGACATCTATCTAGGTGGTGTGAAATATCCTTTTCAACATGTGGACGGCTAGGAGGTAAATAAGGCACACTGCACGTGTCGTGCGCAGCGGCTAGCATTCAAGATTAGACATAATGGGATATTTCTGGGTAGTCCACATGCCTACTAAGATATTTCCCCTCCCAACTACTCCGTGTGACGAGCGTGTCAACAAGTAGCAAGATATATGTATAGACATGAAATGAAAAGACTACTATGAATCGGAAAGCAATCAGAAAGTGCACTTGCCTGAGGTCCTTAGCTGGAGAAACCAATAACACTATGCCACTCACGAGCCACAATCAGTCAACACATGCAGAAGTCTCCGGATGCTGAAATAAACAGTACTAACATTCTCAGAATAGTAAAATTAGCTAGGATTGCCTGTCCTTAAGTCCAATTCTGGACACAGGGGCAAAACGGTAATTTCGGGCAAAAAAGGTATCCGCCGTTGGACCCGCTTTGCACCAAAAAGCGTGCCAGAGTCAACGGTCTCTAAAGTCATCAAACTACATGTCTACGGATCCAATTTTTTGATACGAACCCAACCGTATGTCCAAAGTTGGATTCCGGCGGGCCGTGCACAAAATCGCCCGTTGAGTGGGACCGTGGGGCCCGCAAAACGACGTCGAATTCAACTATCTCAGAATCGGACCAAACTTGGCATACAGGGCCAGAAAAATGATACGGTCCTGTTGGCGCAAGTTCTGTCTCGATCTGACGAGCGTGCACAAAGTTATGACTAAATTTGCATTGGACGGATACGGGGTGATTCCGACGGATACGCGTCGAATTCGTCGCGCACACGCGACCAATTTGAATTCCGCCAAAGCCCACACGACCACGAAGCCGATACGCAGCTTTCGATGCTTTCGGTTCGCGACCACGTCGCCGGGTTTGGCGGGACGCACGTCGTGTGGAAGGTTTTCTATGTTTTCAAAATAGGTTTTTCTTGATTTTGGGAATCTGATTTCTCGACGCTCAGTCGAGGAAATCCAAATCTACGAAAAGGGTTATGAAGCCCTGTAGGTTGTCTAAAAATGTCTTCAAATAGATTTTCTAATATTGTAATGGATCGATCAGAATCGATCGTCAAACATAGGGGTTTGGGCTGAACTACGACTCTGTTTCAGGACAGATTTCGACCAATTTTGGTTCGATTTTCTGGGCGATATAGCGCATCTACACAAAAAGTAATTGAAAAAAAGTAAAGGCGTGTATATTGGCTTCGTACCAGAGTTGGAAGATCGGGAATCGGTCGAGAGACGAGGCGGGAAACTCGTCTCGAAGTCGAGCTTTCGATAGCACATCGCTGCTGCCGAGACAGCGCATCGTGCGCGCGTGGCCTCCGACGTCTCCGTCGCTGGCCGACGGCCGCCCACGGCGGCTGGTGCGTGCGCTCGCGTAGGGCGCACAGGGTGGAGGCGTATGGAGTTTTTTTTTTAGGGTTTGACGTTTTTCGTCGATCGCTCGGCTACCTATATTTGTGTACATATGATATATATTAACTACTAGGTGCTGGAAAGAGCCAATGGCTCGGGATTTTGGATTAAAATGCGTGCTGCAGTTTTGCAGCAGGGGTGCTGAGCTCGGCCCACCCCTTGCTGCTCATTTGTTTCCTTTTTCTTTTTCTTTCTCTATTTCTTTTATTATTATTATCCATTATATATTATCTATATATATATATATCTATATATATATATATATATAAATACTCATATACTTATATATATGCGTATACATATAAATCTATACACACATATATATTTATGCATATATTTATATACGCAACACACATTTTTATATACGCATACAACATCGTATATTATATATTTATATTACCATATTCACATATACTCATATATATATATATATATATATATATATATATATATATATATATATATATATATATATATATATATATATATATATATATATATATATATATTCATTTATATATACACGCACATACTGTATATATATTTATATATATACATATATATCTTTGATAAAAACACTAATAATTATTAATAATGGATAAGTTATTTATCTAACAACCACGCTATTATCATTAATAATAATACACCTAATAACACTGTAATTAAACCAATAATATATTCATTTGATAAAATATTATAACCCGTAATTCTAAAAATAAATTTTATATAATAATATCCCCATTAATATTAATAATAAAAATAAAATAATAATATTGATAACGAAATTCAATAAATCCATAATGGTTTATACAAACGTCACTGATTCTCACTAAAAATAATATTTATAATATTAAATTAAGAATACTTAGAAAAATATTAGTAGATCACCAATACGGGATACACCATAATCATACCAATAAAATAAATAATAATAAAATATTTAAAAAAATTTGGGAAGGGGAGTTACAAATCTACCCACCTTAAAAATAATTTCGTCCTCGAAATTCTGATCCATAATTATTCTAAAAATTGAAGAAGAAGGTCTACATGAATTTTTTTTTTAAACCTCAAAACAGTTTCTATCCTTATCCCAGACATTTCGTAACTACATAAATTCTAGGACTTTTACCCACCTTCGGTCACACTACTCCCCAAAATAAAATCTTCTAATCTTCTAACTAGTTGTAACAATCCTACCAACAGATTTCTAGGCACACGGCATCTATAATACCCTCATATTTATCAAGCAACCCAAAATTTAACAAGTAACAAATTTACACAGATAGCTAGAAAATATTGCTAATTTCTAGTAGGCATGGCCACTCGTCACTCTAAAATAGGAAGGACGGGAAGATAAGGAAGGATAGTCGAAAGAAAATATAATGTTTCAAGAGCGGTAGAGTATCCAACGATATAGCTAAAAAGAGTGTTCACGTACCATTGACTTATTTACTAGATTGGGCTACTCTAGTCTGGTCACTCGCTAAATCGAAGAACTCTTTGTTTCCTAGAGGGGCTCGCAATCTATGCAATACAGAAACTCCGTTCTCGAAATTCTAAACAAGGTTCCAAAGTAGAACGGAATTTGAGAAATCAAGATTGTGATATATTCTGTGGTCATTTAAACACACAAGCAAGGAATATAATTGTAATGGAAGATCATCTCGTGGCTTCTAGGTAGATGGAATATGGATTACGGATGGCATCGCATCCTAAGAGGTGGAGACAACCTAATAGGTATAGGGTCCGATTTCAAACAGTTCAGTTCTATAGTCCAAATATGGGGGTTTGTCTGGAGGGGTTTTACTGGGCCTTAATGGATTTCCTATTTGGATATCACTCGTTGGTTGGATGAACATTGGGTTTCAATCTATATGGGCTAGACAAGATTCCAATGATAAAACTATTTCGACTAGATTAGGGTATTCTAGAATAGGTTTCTACCCGAGGGGTTGAGCTAGTCGCTAGTCGGGTTGGTTAGCTAGGTCCCTAAAGCTCAAAATGTGCCTTCAGTGACTTTTGTGTTTAAGTAGCACATGAGGCCTCAATTGGGTGGCACACTGGTGGCATGTGCATAGCGGGCTCCGAGTAGATCGCAACCATATATTGGGTCGAAGGAATTGAGTCAAGGTTGAGTCTCTAATTATAGTCGGGAAGTTTACCGGTACTATGGTAAGGGTTATAGCTAGTCCTTTTTACCTGAAAGTCGTACCATAAAAATAGAGTACAAGGGTACGGGTTTGAGTGGGACATGGTATACCTAGATGAAGGTGGACTCGTCTAGATCTTGCATATAAAATTTATTGGAAGGTCACAGCTAGTCTCGTGCTCCGAATATTAATGACACGGCCGGGGACACAAAATGATCTAATGGGAAAGTGGGAGTCCATGGGGCAATAACTATCATCCTAATGGAATTTATTCTAATCGTTCGGTAATCTCGTATATCTCAAGATTTTAGAAGGCTTACAGTCTACCCACCTTAGAGGCTAGGATATGGTGGCAAGGTTCTTGTCACAGGGCTGGACGATGGTAGCTACACTTGCGTATACAACTATCATAGCCATGGGAATACTCTATATCTATCTATCAGTTGTGAGCTTTCGTCTTTCCAATCAGTGAAGACGAAAACAATAAAGAGTTCAAGAGAGATGTCACTGAACACAATTACATGGTTCAAGGGCGAACGTTTAATTTCAAGAGGAATTATCAAAGCAGTCGCGGATGAGATCCTAGAGACATCTACATCTCAATCCACGTAAGAAAATTAGATGAAGAGCGAACCAAATGTATCAAGGTTGATCAGACCGTAATACAATGATTCTAATTAGACAATATGTTAGCGGGCGTCCCCAATAACCATATGTCTTGAATCAAGCTCGATAAAAGAGGAAGCTTGCAAAACTAGACTGTATTAGTAGAATTGGTCAAGAGAGTAAAAATATGCGAGATTTTTGAAAAGAGGACTAAGTAGCTTGGGATTTGGAAAGAAACCAAAATCCTTACCTGGTGTTCTGGCTATACAGTCAATCCTACTATCTTCTATTCATTAAGGTCTCGGTCGATTAATGAGCTAGGGAACTCTAAATTCTATATTCTAGGTAAATCCATGGTTCCGCGATTTCAGAGTAAATCCTTGGTTCAGTGATTTCGATGTGATATGCTATAAGGTACTCTATTCTATCGACACAAGGATATCTAAGATCTAAAGAGGTCAACGAGAACATAGTCTTAGAATGCTCCATAGACTATGATTCTTCGAGATGGTCTCATTTCTATGGTTGAATGAAAATCTCAAATAAATCTACTTCGAGATTCGTATGTAAATAACAGAATCAGAAATTTAAACTAATTCCCTACGGCAACATAGAATTTAAAACATGCAACTCTAACTTATGATATAAAATTTATTTCTAATTAAGAAATTGAACAGCTTATAAAAATTAGCGCCTTAAATATAGGCAAGCCTAACATACCAAGCGAATAGTTTATCTACGTTGGATCACAATGTCATATCAAAAGAAATAGTGTACCTATAAAGATCTGGCAAGCAATTTAAATTTTTAACAACTTGCTATACAAATTATATGGCCTAACAGACAATCTTAACTACCCCACGGTTATTCTGAACAAGGTACTCCTAGTCCTAGTCATTATCATAAATTATTTTAATCCTAGTTTGTGAATAAGCATTTCCTGGTCGCAGGCTCGCAATAGTACGACTAACGTACCATCACGAGTTCGCAATCTTTTGCGAAGACTGACCAGCATGGGCCACCACAAAAACTTGTCACGACCCGCACCCGCTTTTCGGATACGAGACGTGTCCAAGCCAACCTACGCCGCAGAGTCGGCGGTAGAACGCTGTCAAGCCCGCAAGAAAATAAATGCTCAAAGATAAACATTTGATGCTCATTCACAACTCTATATTTATTACAACATTTATAATTAAAGAAAATACAGGATTTTACAATTAATGAAATTGATACAAATACTTTCTATTTCTAGGTTGTCTTCAGCATACCCAAGTTCTTCCAGTGCTAAGAGTGATCGCGGCTAAACCTGAAAAATATTGGTTTCCAGTCAGGAATGGAACAAGTACACAAATTGACGGCAATACAAAACACAATAGATTTAACAAGACATGAAAACAGCATATGGAATATGAAAGCTAGTAAGAAAACTTATGACATAGCACGATAGAGAAGTAAACAAGAAAAAACTAATAAAAGACATCTATCTAGGTGGTGTGAAATATCCTTTTCAACATGTGGACGGCTAGGGGATAAATAAGGCACACTGCACGTGTCGTGCGCGGCGGCTAGCATTCAAGATTAGACATAATGGGATATTTCTGGGTAGTCTACATGCCTACTAAGATATTTTCTCTCCCGACTACTCCGTGTGACGAGCGTGTCAACAAGCATCAAGATATATGTATAGACATGAAATGAAAAGACTACTATGAATCGAAAAGCAATCAGAAAGTGTACTTGCCTGAGGTCCTTAGCTGGAGAAACCAATAATACTATACCACTCACGAGCCACAATCAGTCAACACATGCAGAAGTCTCCGGATGCTGAAATAAACAGTACTAACGTTCTCAGAATAGTAAAATTAGCTAGGATTGCCTGTCCTTAAGTCCAATTCTGGACACAGGGGCAAAACGGTAATTTCGGGCAAAAACGGTATCCGTCGTTGGACCCGCTTTGCACCGAAAAGTGTGCCAGAGTCAACGGTCTCTAAAGTCATCAAACTACATGTCTACGGATCCAGTTTTTCGATACGAACCCAACCGTATGTCCAAAGTTGGATTCCGGCGGGCCGTGCACAAAATTGCCCGTTGAGTGGGACCATGGGGCCCGCAAAACGACGTCGAATTCAACTGTCTCAGAATCGGACCAAACTTGGCATACAGGACCAGAAAAATGATACGGTCCTGTTGGCGCAAGTTTCGTCTCGATCTGACGAGCGTGCACAAAGTTATGACTAAATTTGCATTGGACGGATACGGGGCGATTCCGACGGATACGCGTCGAATTCGTCGCGCACACGCGACCAATTTGAATTCCGCCAAAGCCCACACGACCATGAAGCCGATACGCAGCTTTCGATGCTTTTGGTTCGCGACCACATCGCCCGGTTTGGCGGGACGCACGTCGTGTGGAAGGTTTTCTATGTTTTCAAAACAGGTTTTTCTTGATTTTGGGAATCTGATTTCTCGACGCTCAGTCGAGGAAAGCCAAATCTATGAAAAGGGTTATGAAGCCCTATAGGTTGTCTAAAAATGTCTTCAAATAGATTTTCTAATATTGTAATGGACCGATCAGAATCGATCGTCAAACATAGGGGTTTGGGCTGAACTACGACTCTGTTTCGGGACAGATTTCGACCAATTTTGGTTCGATTTTTTGGGCGATATAGCGCATCTACACAAAAAGTAATTGAAAAAAAGTAAAGGCGTATATATTGGCTTCGTACCAGAGTTGGAAGATCGGGAATCGGTCGAAAGACGAGGCGGGAAACTCGTCTCGAAGTCGAGCTTTCGACAGCACATCGCTGCTGCCGACACAGCGCATCGTGCGCGCGTGGCCTCCGACGTCTCCGTCGCTGGCCGACGGCCGCCCACGGCGGCTGGTGCGTGCGCTCACGTGGGGCGCGCAGGGTGGAGGCGTATGGAGTTTTTTTTTTTTTTAGGGTTTGACGTTTTTCGTCGATCGCTCGGCTACCTATATTTGTGTACATATAATATATATGAACTACTAGGTGCTGGAAAGAGCCAATGGCTCGGGATTTTGGATTAAAATGCGTGCTGCGGTTTTGCAGCAGGGGTGCTGGGCTCGGCCCACCCCTTGCTGCTCATTTGTTTCCTTTTTCTTTTTCTTTCTCTATTTCTTTTATTATTATTATCTATATATATATATATAAATACTCATATACTTATATATATACGTATACATATAAATCTATATGCATACATATATATTTATGCATATATTTATATACGCAACACACATTTTTATATACGCATACAACATCGTATATTATATATTTATATTACCATATTCACATATACTCATATATATATATATATATATATATATATATATATATATATATATATATATATATATATATCGTTTATATATACACGCACATACTGTATATATATATTTATATATATACATATATATCTTTGATAAAAAATATATATATATATCTTTGATAAAAACACTAATAATTATTAATAATGGATAAGTTATTTATCTAACAACCACGCTATTATCATTAATAATAATACACCTAATAACACTGTAATTAAACCAATAATATATTCATTTGATAAAATATTATAACCTGTAATTCTAAAAATAAAATTTATATAATAATATCCCCATTAATATTAATAATAAAAATAAAATGATAATATTGATAACGAAATTCAATAAATCCATAATGGTTTATACAAACGTCACTGATTCTCACTAAAAATAATATTTATAATATTAAATTAAGAATACTTAGAAAAATATTAGTAGATCACCAATACGGGATACAGCATAATCATACCAATAAAATAAATAATAATAAAATATTTAAAAAATTTCGGGAAGGGGAGTTACATAATCAATCCAGTAGATTACTCGTGTGCAACCTCTTTAGATTACTCGTGTGCAACATCATGTCGTTTACATAACAATTTTGTGCTCTGAATCATTAGTCACTGATAGTTCTCTATATATTGTATCTATTTATTTACAGTCTTTCTTTTTCATCATGTTATTCTTTTAGTTTCCTGTATCTTACTCTCTAGCATGTTTATATTTCCTGACCTGTTATGATTTGTTGAGATGTACTGTGCTCGCTCATGTCCTGACTAGACCTGTTGAAAATATTACAGAGGACGAGGCTGAGGCGTTCTGCCCTACGTATTATGGTGCGACCCTAGATGATTGTTGTGACCTGGACCAGCAGCAGGACCAACTAGCAGTTGATGACACTCCCCTAGATTATGATGTCTTTATCTTTTTAGGATTACTGTATATTGATTCTGAGATGAATTGGGATATATACTTATTTAGACACTTAGACTTCTGGATTGTATCTCTGTGTTTTCCATTCTTATCTATCTATCTATTTTTTATCATGCTCTACCTAAGATGTGATTGAGACTGTATTACTATGTCACCTCCATTCGGAGAGTATATACTGTACAGGTACCTTTATATTGTTAGATGTTGACCTAGGACAGCGTTCTACTGCCGATACTGCGGTGTAGGCTAGACGTACCCACGTCTCGTGCCCTTACTCTAGGGTGCGGGTCGTGACATTTGGTCATTGGCCTCCGACTTGCAAAAGAGCTGGGAGTAGAGTGTCTTGAAGCATACGGCGATTCACAGTTAATCGTCAATCATATTCGGGGTTCATATGAAGTTCGTCATGAGGACATGATACCCTATCACCAAATAGCTATTGACATCATCTCGTCCCTGGAAGGGTTCTTCATAGAACACGTTCCCAGGCTCCAGAATATTGAAGCCGATGCCCTAGCAGGCCTTGCCGCTTCCTTAGCGGTTCCGAACCATGCTCACTATTTGGTTGACATAATAGGCCGTGAATTGGTATGTCCCAATAAAAATATTCAATGTATTGAGAGTTACTCTGCTCCGACAGTCGACAAAGCACCAGACTGGAGACAGTCATTCATTAACTTTGTAGTCTACAGCATCTTGCCGGAGAATACAAAAGAAGCCACTTCCATTGTCACGACCCGCACCCACTGTGAGGGTACGAGAGCGTAACAACTCCCAACCTAAGTCGCAGTGTCGACGGTAGAACGCTGTTCTAGGTCATGAACTATAACTAACATAATATGAATGCTCTCCATAAGGAGGCCAACACAGAGGTACAACTCAATCACAATCTAGAGATAGAATATGGCACGATAAAATAGATAAGAGAATCCTCAACCGAGGTACAACAGAAATGAAATACAAGTCTCAACATCTCTACAATATACAAACTCTGAATCAAGAACAACAACTAAACATAAAAGGAAAACAGTCTAAATTATCTATACTAAGCAAGGTATCGTCCTCAGCAGCTGCCTGAACCTCCTCTGGGGTCCAGGTCGCGAGTGTCAACTAGGCAAACTCCAAGTAAGGGTGCAGGGTGCCTCATCATCCTCTGTAAAATTTTCAACAGGTCCAGTAAGGACGGGAACGAGTACATTTTATCAAGAAATCCCAAGTAAATGACAGAGAACTATAAAGCAGTTATAGACAGTTGTATTGATAAATATGGCAGTTTTATACAGGTAGTGATGTAGAGAAGCAGTTAAGGTACAATGAAAGTAAGGTAACTAAACAAGAAGAGAAACATAGCAAAGAAGACTGTAAAAATAAGATCTAGCTGAACTAGAGTAACATAATGAGTTCAGATGGTACAATATAAGTCGAGTGCAATCCCAATGTGAGTCTAATATAAGATGAGTCGAATATAATTCTAATCATTATTCTAATAAGGTGAATCGAATAAGGTGATACGAATAAGGTGATACAAATAGTGATTCACATGATGTTCTAATAATGATTCGAATAAATTCTCCAAGTGTGTTTTAAAATACTTAGTTAGACATGTAAACGGCTAAGGGTAAATACGGCACATCACACACCTGGCCGGGTGTAGAATGGCTATCATTCGAATATTATTCACAGAGGGGTGATTCGAATAGTGGAAATGTTCACATGTCTAATCAAGTATTTCCCCGCCCATCTAATACAAATGAATCCAAAATTCGACACATGAATCGAATAAAAGTCCAACCAACATATGAAGATACGAATAGGTGGTTCGAATAGTGGTTCGTATGGTGATTCGTATGGTGATTCGAATAATAGAGGTAAGACGAGTAAGTATGTGTGTCGCATACATGGATTCAGAAATAATAATACGTATTTGTAACAGAGAATCACATACAGCTAACTAGAACTGAAGTACAGTAATTGACAAGTAAATGAAAGAACTATCAGAGAATGTACTCACCTCGTATCTGAATGTCTGAAGTAAATGTACTGTCCGAGATGAGGTACCTGACTCCTAGTTAGAGTAACACAAGTCAAGATGTACACAGGGAATGATAAATATAATCTACAATGCATCTGCATGCTGTCTAGGTCAAACTAGACTAAAGTCAACACTTGGTCAACTCCAGTCAACTAGACTAGTCAAACTAGGTCAACTAGGTCAAATCCTAGCCCAACAAGTCTAATAAGTCTCACTTGGCCTAACCAAGCCTAGTCTAGCAATCACACACCAATCACAAGGCTATACAAGTCAAACACAAGCCATCACATTCAATATTATACATAAGAAAAAGGAAGCTAACATGTAAAGCTATGTGTGTGTGTGAACATGGAGGTGTACATGAAAAGAGAATTCAACACTAGGCCCTATATCACATATATGTATATATAACTATAGGAAAACTCTATTTACCATATTAACATATTTAGCCACGTACAGTATACATATATATAGAGAGAGAGAGAGAAGAGCATGTGTATGTGTTCATGGGTGTGTATGTGTCATAAAAGTGCACAAGAACATGTGTGTGTTATCATGGAATGAGTATTAGGCAATGTGTGAGTGAGAGTGTCAATGAGTGAGGGTGTGAGGGTTATATAGTGTAGTGTGCATTGTGTGTGGAGTGATAGTGAGGCATGACAGTTGTGTAGCAAGGTGTCAATAGGAAGTTAACATTCACATATATGAGTTCTCACGTATCTCTTATTTAGTGAAACAAAACTAAATTCTAGTTTTATTCCTAACAAGGCTACATATATTACATCTATTATTATATTACATTCATGCTTGCATTCATTCATCATTCATTTATTATCTTGCACCACTATATGCACCATACATTACATACTATGGAACCTATATATTCATTACAAGTCATACTTATACATGCTTACATTAGATAGGATACTTATACCTCATACATCATTTATTTAAACATTTACTCATGCTTGCATTCTCTATTTAATTACATAATGTATATACATTAACATGGGTTAAAATTAAATAGAACATTATATTACACACAAGGGTGCACAAAATATATATGCCGAATAGTAACTCCTACTAATAATCAATAATGTACCATCTCAGTATGAATTAAAATCTAGGATGAAAGTATGTTATAGATCTATGTGTTAGCTTTCCGAAACTTCAAACGGATCGCATTTTTGTTTCCGGAAACTCCCGGAATCGCAAAAACACCGAGAAAGTGTTTGTCTTTCATACAGCTGACAATCAAATAATTCTCCAGAAAGTTACAGAAAGAATTAGGCCTATTAATACATGTTTTTGGAAATCTAACTTCAATACGCTTCTTTTAAAAAAAACAGGAGATTAAACCGAGCTTTAAGCTAGAAGTTATGACATTTCAAAGTTAGAGCTGAAATTAAAAATGTGGATAAAAATCATGACGGATTTGGGTAGTTTGAGACAAAAGAACACAAGTATATAACATAATATATCAAGAACTCACTCTCTACACTAATATATATATATGAGACACTATAGAACACATCTCCAATACAAAAATATAAGATTAAACGTGTATAATTCATTCATACATAACAACAACACATAGTGTGTCCAAATTTGGGATTTTCCCACATGGACACAACCACAACACAAGGACACTCCTATGACCTCCAAATAGACACGAAATGGACACAAATGGAGATACAACCTTGGGGGTCATTCCTATGGGTTCAAAATAGACCTATATGCATGAGAAAATGAAAAGAGAAGGGATTTATAGCTCCCGGTAGATCGAATCGAAGAAAAGCCTTCCCGGAGCGACACCGACACGTAGAGATTCCAAAAGGACACGAACGAGCTCCGAATCCTCCCAAACTTGGGTAGCTTCCTCCTTGGCTAGAATGGAGAAGGAAAGAAGAAGATTTGGTGGCGAAATGGAAGGATTTGGTAAAAAAATTGCTAGGGATTGCTCTCTAAAAATTTAGAGAAGAACAAGAGAGAGAGTGTGGATAAGAATAATGAAATGAACTTGAGCCTATTCTCTCCCAAAGTGGCTGGCCATATGGGGCTATTTGTCCTATTATGGTAAGGTCCAAAATGCCCCCACTAACCTATTCTATGAGTATTAGGAAAGGGCTAATTGGTTGGGGCTAAATTAGTCATTCTAAAGTCTCTAATCACACTAACCTTATCCATAATAATTAGTCCAACCTCTAACTAAAATATTTCTATCATGTGGACTAAATTTAATATCATGTGGGCCATGCATAACTAGTGTGTGGGACCCACTAGAGTCAAACTACCCCCGGGTCCCCGGTTCAAGTCAGATTGAGTTAAAATTCGAACCCGACTCAAATAACCCAAAAACAATATCATAAATAATAAAATAATATCAAAATAATTCAAAGAGGTCAAATGCAAAAATATCCTTAGGCCAAAAATGACATTAAAATATCATAATCACATGGTTAGGCTCTAGGTCAAACAGTCTCTAGGGTTTCACTAGCAAAACGTCAAAACCACAAGTCATAAATTTAAATAGTTTAAAATAATTTAAAAATCACTAAAAATCATAATATGAAATAAATATCATTAAATAATATTATAATTATAAAATTTCAAAATTACCCTCATCTGAAAAACTGGGTGTTACATCCATCAGAAGGCGTTCCCTCAGATTCTTCTACGATACAGAGATGAAAATATTGTATCGACAATCATACGATGGATTACTGCTTCGGTGTCTGTCAAATACAGAAGCCAAAGAAGTTGTACACGAAGCTCACGACAGCGTCTGCAGGGCCCATCAGCCTGGCCCAAAATTACAAGACCGCCTTTGCTGAATGGGCTATTACTAGCCCACGATGATTACAGATGCGATAGACTATGCAAGAAAGTGCAAAGCCTGTCAAGTCCACACAGATTTTATCTAACCAACCATCCGAGTTCTTACATCCAACGATGGCATCCTGGCCATTCGAAGCATGGGAAATGGACATCATCGGTCCGATCACTCCGCCTTCGTCCCGAGGATATCACTTCATACTTGTAATCACAGATTACTTCTCCAAATAGGCGGAGGCTATTCTGCTGGCAGAAGTGAAGACTTCAAACGTGTCACTCCCCGATCCTGGAATACGTATTTTAATACGTAAACCGATAATTTATATTTACCTGGTATTTATACTATATTTATTATGCAGTATTTCTTCATGCATTTTCCAAAAATATTTGACAAAATATTATTTCCTAATTTATTTTCTGCATTTGGGCCTACAGTTTTGGCTCATTTGGGTAACCTATTCTTGGTTCACCAATGGTTCATCTTGAACCCTTTGGTTCATCATGAACCCATGCGTCCAAGATCTTTATATATATAACTCATCTCATTCTCTCTCCTCTCATTTACTTCCTCTCATTATTTTCTCCACCAACCAAGGCAAGTGCCAACTTGCTCAAGAGATGGATTTATATTTTGTTAATGATTTCTTACAAAATTATTTGTCAAAACATGTTCTTCTCCTCAATCTATACTAGTTTAGAACTTGGAAATTTCCATTTTGAAGCTTTAATTTTTGTAGATCTAAGTTTTAATCATTTTTGGATTTTGCATGGTTTGATCTACTTTAGTTGGATTTTATGGGTTTTTTATGCTTCCATGTGGAAGAGCATTCAGTTTCACCCAAGTTGGAACCATGAAAATCTGGATTTGGAGTTCGGATGGCCAAGTTATGATGCTTTGAAGCTTTGGGTTCAACCATGGTGTTCTTGCTGTTTGGAGAAGACAGTGAGTAGTGTGCTTCTGTTTGAGCACGCTTCCTGTTGGAAGCGTGTCTCTCTCCGTGAGTCTGCGTGACTTTTCACGCAGCTCTCTCCTTGAGCCTGCGTGACTTTTCACGCAGCTCTCTCCTTGAGCCTGCATGACTTTTCACGCAGCTCTCTCCTTGAGCCTACGTGACTTTTCACGCAGCTCTCTTCTTGAGCCTGCATGACTTTTCACGCAGCTCTCCCCCTGAGCCTGCGTGACTTTTCACGCACGCTGCCTTGAGTGAGCCCGTGTGGCTTTTTACGCACGCTGCCTTCAGTGAGCCTGCGTGACTTTTCACCCCTTGAGCGTGCGTGCTTTGTGCGTATGCTCGCTGACTTGTCCCGAGCATGATATGAGCACTAATGTGACCCCAGTGAACAAAGAGTTCCTACCTGATATATGTACCTGAATGTCCCAATTCTTGTTCATGCTCGACAAATGACTCGTAACTCCACGTGGCGTATTTGTAATGATGCATTACACTAAGGAGGGTAGAACATGTTGACATACTGATTGACATGGATCCTCTTGGGGTACTCGTACTTGAGTACGACTTTTAGGAGGATACATGCAGGCCACAGCATGTGAGTCCAAGATTTCACCTAGGGTTAAATTAGGCAACTAAATATACTAGATGCATGGGGGCAAAATCCCGAGATCGTGTTACACCAGCCGCCTTGAGATATTTCTCGACGCGCCGGCTGGTCTCCCGATACTGTGTCATCTGCAACGAGTGGATGACTGTATCCGATTAATTCCTGCTATATATTATATTTTTGGCAAGGTGGCCTTGCGAGGGACCTGTGCTCAATCATACCTGTCTACGCGAACCCATGGGTGGGCTAGCCTTGCTGGAAAGATACGATCTGAGGATTTTCTAATAACATGATGCGAGGATACCTCGTCCCACTAGAAAACTCGTAGACTTGATTGGCCGTGAAAACGACTTGCTTGTGTCCTATTACCTTCCGTGAATAACCGAGGGAAGCGGACTGTCATGGCACGGATCCAACCCATGTTCTTG
>JANAVB010025778.1:0-29192 GCA_029216955.1 Iris pallida | reverse complement strand
TTTATTTCATCATATGATAGTACATATTAAAGGTCACTATCATCTTTTTCTATATTCGGACGCGGGCCACTGCCGTCCTTCTCGAAGACATATGATCAGCAAAAGAGCTAAGAACTCCTTGCTGGAACCCACGAGGAATTTGCAGCGGCCATCCTCATGGCTTCTTCTTCTTCAGTCTTTCCTGGTTCAGTAGGAAGTCCAAGATATCCCGTGGCGGCTGGGTGCAGACGGACCTTCGCCCGCTTTTGCCTCCTTCGGCTGGATTGGATCGACAGGGCGCTCTTCAGTGCCCTTCTCAACTTTTGGGGCGATCTCGGCCTTCTTAGATGCTTCTCCGGACGACATTTTTATGTTGAAAAGCAGAAGTGTTCATTACTGTCAGACTTCTTTTATATTTATAGGCAGAAGTTCCTCAAATAACGAAGAGACGGTTCATCCGTTCATTTATTACATTCATCAGACGGTTCATCCGTTCATTAATACCCGACGGTTCATCCGTTCATTTATCATATTCATTTGACGGGTTCATCCGTTCATTTATCATATTCAACCGACGGTTCATCCGTTCATTACTATCACCTGACGATTCACCCGTTCATTTCACCTGATGGTTTATCCATTCATTTCCATTTAATGGTTTACCCATTCATCACCACTTGACGGTTCACCCGTTCATTGTCATTCATCATTTGACGGTCTTCCCGTTCATTTATTTCACAAACATTGACGGTTCATCATCGTTCATTATCTATATCAGCAACTGGTTGTTTTCGACTAAGTTGTCAAGTCGAAGTAATAATATTCAATATATTCTGCCATGTCCATATTACCTCTGAGCAGATATAATGAATATAATTATTTCTACAAAATTATCAAAAAATATATCATGTCTTGCACCTCTGAATATATTTTCTATCTCTATTATTTATATCTAATAAGATATGCAATAAATAATGGAGCCACAACAAAAAAATGTCTTTTATTTATGGAAATATGAGACATTACAAAAATGCTTCCATAGCAGCAAAAGCAAAGATACAAAAAAGTTCTAATCAAGAAGGAGGAATAATTAAATTGTCGATTTGCTGCTTCAATGTCCGCAGCTCTTCTTCATGTGTTGATTCTACTATTTTCTTGCTTCCTCCATCCCATTTTCTTCATCAAAGATAGGCATATCTACTGTCCTGCGGGTAATTTCAGCACTATGAGTCTCGTCATACTCATTTTTCTCCTGAATTAGGGCATTGAGTTGTTCAATCATAAATCGTTGATTGGCAGTTTCTTCTTCAAATTCCTTCTGAAGGCGAATAATTTCCGCTTTCAATTCAGCAAGCCTCTGTCCTTTGTTCTCAGCTGCCAAAGTAACTGATTCTATCTTTGAGTTGAATTCAACTGACTTTGCAGAATGAGCTTCTAAAAGGTTCTGAAGGTTTATCCTTTCCATATCAGCTTCTTGGGCTAGTCGTTCATATTCAGCTTGCACCAGAGAGTCTATATTCTTCTTCTTGAGCTCTTTATATTTCCTTATGGATACTTCTAACTCATCTAATATATGTTCAAGAAGAACGGCTTGGGCTTCGTCTCCTTGGCCTCTTATGGCTTTTATCAGGAAAGAAGTGGGGTCCCTAACCATAATGAAGTTAGCTCCTTCCTTCTCTATCATTTTACGGACAAGAGATCCCAATGACTCAAAGAAACATCTGGTAAAAGATTGGACAACTTGTTGATTGATGGCTATGGTTCCAGGAGTCGAAGCTACCCCTGTTGAGGATGGGGTAGTCGGTTGCTCAATCCTTTGCTGATGAATGATAGGCTCTTTAAACAAAGGAGCCAGAGTAGAACTAGCTGCTCCTCCTGTTTGTTCTTCTGCAAAAAGTAAAATTATTATTTTACTAATTTGCCAATAAACAAAAAGATCAAAATAAAAAAAGCAGTCTTACCTTGATTGGATCTAACAACAACTGCATTTCCTGCTAGAATAGACTCCCGTTGAACGGAAGTAGCTTCAATTGCGACAGCTTGGCTGCTGCCCGCTTCAGAGCCGCAAGATAAATGATGGCTACTACTAACAACTACCGTTGGAATAGGCACCATAGCCAGGTCCCTCGGAGGTGTTGGTAGAGTATCAAGACCTGCAAGAACTACAAATGAAGATATTAGATATCAATCTATTTTAAAGAAAGAAGATTGTTAAATATCATTTTATACCTTGGGGATCGGTAGCGGGACTCTCTTGCTGAACATCTTCACCAGCCACTTCTTCAGGGGATACTTCTATCTCGACGTCTTCATCAGGGTTAACAACCTTTTCTACTAACGCCTCTACTTCAATATCCTTTTTAGGATCCGAAGCATCGTCGGCGGTTTCAAGAGATATGTGTTCTTCGTTGTCCCCTTCAGGATTCTGTATATACTTATCAATATTTCCAGACGAAGAGCTTTCTTCATCCTTATCTTCTTCTTCTTCTTGGGCTACATTCCCACTGTCAGTTGCGGTGAGATCCTCCTGCAGGCTATAACAATCTTCTAAAGCTTCGATCATTTTATGCTCTTCTTCTTCACGAAGAGTCTTTGGGGTAGGAGGAAGCTGAGTCGTCTCCACGACAGGTGAAAGGGGTCGTGTAATATTTAGCTCCTCTTCAATGATGTTTTCTCTGAGTATTTCAACTTCAGTTCTGGGGTCAAGATCTCCCCTTTGTTCAGTCTCTTCAAGGATTTTATTCCCTGATTCAGAAACAGGGGTGGGAGATGGCATTATAAATCCTGCTGCAAGCATCTACTGAAGTCAGGAGTTGTTTGGAAGAAGAGGCTTCTAAATTTCTTCTGGTAACCAACTTCTTCTTCTTTCTGTGTAGAGGTCTATCGGGACTCTCTACATTTATTGGTGCTGTTTGCTTCTGTACAGAAGTTGGTGTAGTAGTAACTTCTTGATTTGTCTCGGCTAGCTGCCGAGATTGGGATCTTGTAGTCACTTTATCAGAAGAATGCTCCAAGACCAATTTCTTCTTTGCTGCAGGAGCAGGAGGCTCCTCTCTTCTTCTTTTCTTGGCAGGAGACTTTCCCACTCTTAGAGAGATCCGCATTGCTGCGTTTATCTCTTGTTGGAACATCATTTCTCTTGAAGTTTCTAGGGGTTCATCCGCCGGTTCGTTTGCCTCATCATTGGCAGGGATTGATAAAGCTATCCTCCCTTTCCTCAATCTTATCGCAGAAGCAAAACTATCAGCGAGATTAAAGTTCTCGGCAAAAGTATTTGCAGATGTGTAGAATACCGAGTATGTAAAGAGCATCCGAGGCCCTTGAGGAGTGCTCTTTGGTGGCATAGAGAAGGTAGCCTTTGTGTCACGGGCATTGTAGTAGGCCGAAGCTCGGGCCCCGTCAATCAAGAAACCCTTGCCCTGAAGGCAGGTGATTGCGTTCCCTACGTGGAACTGATCATACCCAAATTGTCTAGCAAAACGGCTAGGGAGGTATGGTTCCAAAAAGCATTCTTCTTCAAAGCGGTATACTAAATGAGATGGTCGAATTGTCTTCAACCATTCAAAGGCCACACGGTTTAAGGGCTGCAGTTTTGAATCTACCATGTTGGGTGGCATCTGGTCATGACCGGCCGGGAGAGGGGCGCAACAGAAGTTCCATCCTCTGTTCAAATTTAAAACAAATCTGCACTCACTCAGAGAGGTGTACTTCCATTTACCCTGAGAATATCTGCGCAAGAAGCTGCCATCTACTGGTCCCATACCAGGGTCCATTAAAGTTGGATAGTGGAGGAGTAACCATCCAAAGAGATAAGTGTACGGCATTTCGAGACGGGGGAATTCTTTCTCTCCCTTTGCCTTCAGCATCGAGTCAACATACAAGCGAAGACTCGCATTCAATCTGCAGGTCATTGCCGATAACAAGTCAACCTTATAACCGAAGACTAGCTTGACGGCAGCAAAAAGTACACCGCGATGAAAACGGTCCACTGCACTAGATCCCGGGACCACGAATCGTCTGAGCCAGTGTGTCAGAAACCCTGCTAACTGGGCTTCTTTGGACATGGGTCTGTAACCCATTCTCAAAAAACTCTCCAAAATGTCACCTTTCTTTAAAGGTGGACATTGATAATCATCCTTCATTTCCTTATCATAATGTTTACTTTCTTCCATCATCTTCATGACTTCCGTGTTAATCAAGGGTTTGAAAAAATGAGGGTAACATTTGTCATTTTCCTTGGTTTTCTTCTCTTCAATATGATTTAAGAACAAATATGGCAACCACTTCGAAGAATAGCAAGTGTTGGCCGTAGCACTCTTATAGTACAAAGAGCAAATTTGTAATGGCATAGCAGTTCTTCAAACACTGCTACCATTTCTGCATTTTCTTTTCTGAGTTTCTCCAACTCGTCATTTGTGGGAACAAACTCCTCATATGGAGCATCCGCCATGGGCAAGTATGAGATGTACTTCATCTCGTGGAGTGCAAACCCCATCTCTCCACCCGGGGTCATGAAGGTTCCTGTTCTGTAATTGTATCGCTCAGCCAAGGCCAAAAACATTTGAGGGTTAGGAGCAAACCCGTATACAGTGGCATGCACTGCTTGAAACAGGTTAATTTGTTGAAGTTTATCTTGGAAGGTTGTCAGAACCCAATTTGCAATGCAATTCCATCGTTTGTAATCTGGATTCACTAATCCAGTCATTCTGATATCCTGTTCAGGGTATCTTCCTTCTTCCTTCGCAAATTCATTTGCGAATATAGGGGTTCTGACGGGCATCAGCATAGAGGAGTTTTCCGGTGGGATGCAGCTGGGTCTTAAAACCTCTCAACATAACACTGTATCTGTCAGAAGAGCTGTAAAACATATCTTTCCCGTTAACCTTCTTTACAAAGATCTTCCCTGCACGAGCATCCTGGAGAAGGGTGATGTTCCAATCCATTTTCCTTGGGTAGCTCGCATGAGCGTACCGTGACAAAGGAAGGCATCGAGCAATTTTAGGAATGAAGAATGATCTGTCTTCCCGGTGGACTACCATCTCCTCCATCATTGGCCTAGGCTGGGAGACTTTTTCAAAGGCATCACCAAACAAGAATAAGGGTTTCTTGTGGATAACAGCATCTGCTGATTCCAGAGGCTGTCCATTCATCAGACACATTAAAGTTTCGTTGTCCTGAGAAATCAATATTGCCTGACGAGAAGTCGGCAGATCGTATTGAGGATAATGGACGTGAGACAAATCTTCTTTATATTCAGATTCAGACAAAGTTCCCACAAAATGTTCATAGTTTGATCAAAAATTCTATTTTTCAGACAAGCAAAACAGAAGAGTACACAATCCTCAGATTGCGCTAACATGGATTGTGCAACATTAGTTTGCGCATCATAATAGGGTGCACAAACCAATCGATTGCGCTGACATTCAGCGCAAACCATCGATTGTGCTGACATTCAGCGCAAACCAATCGATTGTGCTGATATTCAGCGCAAATCAATCGATTGCGCTGACTTTCTATCAGCACAATTCGATAGATTGCGCAGGATTACAGTCTTCATAAAAATGAAGACTGACTGTTTATGCAACCAAAAACCCTAAAAAGGGTGGCGCAAGTTGAACTCATCTCTAAAAAGAAATGAGTTTCGAAGATCGAAGGAAGTCAAAACACCCTAAAAAGGGGTTTCGATCAGTTTTACTACCTATCAGAGCAGGGTGCGCAGACTCATGTCGAGATGCTCGCCGAGCAACTCTGTCAGAGGATTCGGCCGGAGCTTTTCCCTTCGCAGCGGCGGTGGCGGCAACATTAGATCGTCGGGGCGCCATGGAAGTCGTCGGAGAAAGAAGACAGAAAGGGTTCGGAAATTTTTCTCTCAAAAGCACGAAAGAGGCAAAGTAAAAAAATGAAATGAAGAAGTGGGCTATTTATAGCCTTTGAACTACGAAACGGCTGCCTTGGATTGCGCCTAAGATCGGGGAATACTTCGCTTTGCGCAGACAACCCATCATCATGCGCAACTTAATTCAAAAATTCAAAAATTCAAAGTATTTCGAAACTTTGAATCAAATCAACTTTCGAAAACTTTGAAGGGGGTCTTGTAGGTCCTAAAAAATCAAGTTGCATCAATCAACAAAATCAAGAAATCAAAATATACATCATCTTGTTGAATTGCGCAGACAACAGATTGCGCAGCCAACCGATTGCGCATTCTAATTTGCGCACACAACCGATTGCGCAAGCTGACGTGGCAGGAGTCATCATTACTAAATCAAATCAAATCTTTTCTGACAACTGACAGCGCGGATAACAAGGAGTCTGTTCGTTTCCTGCGCCGCACAGTGCTCGAGGGCGGCTGACAGCTGGCAGCGCAAACCAATCCTGCGCAGTTTGAGCTTGCGCAAACCATGTATGCGCAATTCAACTCTGCGCAATCTATCAAACGTAACTGTTAAGTTACACGTGGCATTCATGCCATCGATTGTTCATTACGTGGCAACTGTTTATGCACGATCATGCGCATTTCTATCAAATCATGCCATGTGTCCATGATAGTCGGCCCACGATCCAGTAACTATCTGCGCAAATCAATGTTGCGCAAACCAATGCTGCGCAAATCATCATGCGCAGTCCAAAATAACTGAAAGTTAGTTATTTCCAGAACTCTATAAATAGAGTTTCAAGTCTTCATTCAAGGGGCAGAGATTAGAGATCAGATATCAAGATCAGAAATCAGAAATCAGAGAGTCCAGGAGTTCTTGCCAAAGTGCTGCTGCATTCTTCCGAGACTTTTGTCTTCAACTTCAGAGGCTTTTGCCTTCAGTTTCCAGAGTTGTTTTCGACTTCAAAGGCTTCGTCTTTACAGTTCGCATCGTCCAAGGGATAAAGCAATCGTCATCGAGATTGGATTCCTACAGTTGTAATTTTCCCAGAATTCTTGTAATCTTTATTACAGTTTGTATCAATAAAGTTCTATACTTTTGTTTTTGCAAACAGTTATGTCTTTACCATTTGGGGTACAACGATATCTTGAAAGTCTACAAAGCAGACAATGGTCGCCACTTCTTTAAATCACATCGAGCTCATCGCCCTCCATGATGCCACAAGGGAGTGCATACGGTTGGAAACCATAATTGAGCACATTCAGACTATGAGAGAATTCTCTTTATCTATGATGTCCCGACGATAATATACGAAGACAATGTCGCATGTATTGACCAGATGAAGAAGGGCTACATCAAAGGAGACCATACCAAGCATATCGCATCAAAAAAATTCTTCTCGGATCAGCAACAAAATATTGAAGTCAAGTAGATCCTATCCCAGTATAAATTGGCCGACATGTTCACAAGTCCCAGTCGAAGTCCACTTTCCAGAAGATCGTTCATGGCAACAAATTGCGGATGCTCTATGAATTACAACGCTCATAGTTTCAGAATAATATCAAAATCAGGAAAAGAATCCAGAAGTATACTAACTTGGCCTTAATGTACTATTTTTTCAAACTTGGCGACATTTTTTCACTGAATTTTTGGCACCCGAAGAAGGTTTTCACAAAGCACCTACATCAGTCTGGTCATACTCCTATCTATTTCAGTCCTAAAGATGTATTGGCTCTTAATTTTTTAGATTATGAATTTCTTTACTGAATTTTTCGAATTAAGATTTTTGGTGAAGTCTACATACATTTGTATATCCCTATAAGGTCGAGTTGATCGGTAACCTGAAGATCGGTGATAAGCATCACTGAAGTTGATTCTTATTAGAAACACAAATTTGTAGCTAGCAAGTCACATATTCTTCTCTAACCCATCGATGATTATTGTTCCGTTAGGGCTTGTTTGGTAACCAGATTTCACTATTTGGATTTGGATTTGAAAATCCTCCAAATTTAAATCATGGATTTCAAGATTCAAATCCAACTCCAAATCCAACTCCAACCAAACATAGGATTTGAATTTATGATTAATAATTAAATTATAGTCATGATCAATAATTAAGCTATTAATTAATTATGATTAATTATAGTTATTATTATTTATAAAATTAATAATTAACGATTAGTAATTAACGATTAGTAATTAATAATTGACGACCAGTTATTATCAATTATAAAATTAATAATTAATGATTAGTTAATTTTTAAATAAATAACGATTAATAATTAAAGATTAATAATTAATAATTAATAATTAACGATTAATAATTAATAATTAATAACTATAAATTATAATTAACGATTAATAATTAATAATTAATAATTAACAATTGATAATTTTTTATCAACGATTAATAATTATAAATTATAATTATTGATTAATAATTAATAATTAACAATTAACGATTAATTAACTATAAATTAAATATTTTAAAAATAGTAATTATAAATTAATATTATTATGATTAGTAAATTATTAATTAAATTATTATAAAATATGATTCTAATTGCGATTAAAATATTATTAATTAAGATTATAATAAAATAGTTATTAACAATTTATTAATTAATATTATAATAATACAAATAAATTATTAATATGATTATAACAAAATTAACTAATTAACTAATTTTTTAATTAATAATACTAAACATAGGATATGATTATTAATTAATATTATAATAATACTAATAAATTATTAATTAATATTATAATAATAATATAATAATACTAGTAAATTATGATTATTAACTAATTAACAAATTATTAATTAGTATTATAATAATACTAATAAATTATTAATTATGATTATAACAAAATTAACTAATTAACTAATTTTTTAAATTAATAATACTATTTTTTATTAATTAATAATACTAATAAAATAGTTGGTTTTTTTATTAATTAACTAATTTTTAAACGAAATTATTAAAGAATAAATATTTTTAAACGAAATTATTAAAGAATAACTAATTTTTAATTTACTAATTTTTAACAAAATTATTAAATAATAAATATTTTAACGAAATTATTAAAGAATAATTATTTTTTTCCTCCAAAATTCAACCAAATCCAAGTTTTGGATTTTGTCATACTTTCCATATCCAAATCCATCTCCAACCAAACATAGGATTCCATGGATTTGTCTCCAAATCCATAAAAATCCAAATTCCACCTCCAAATACGGTTTACCAAACACACCCTGCAAGTCGCTATTTACAGTATTTTGTAGTGTCCATATCTGAAGATTGATACTGATCATTAATAAAGATGATTTGCATATTATATATTGAGTTGAGCACACCATTAGGCCTCGTTTGGTTCACGGAAGAGAAATCAATTCCATTGTATTTTCCATGGAGATTAGAAAGTATGATTCCTATCAAATTTTCTTTCCTATGTTTGGTAAAAAATGAAGAAAAACATTTAAGAAAGAACATTTGATTTTCCTTTCTAATGTTTGGTTGGTGTATGAAAGGAAAGAAAAAGATATCATTGTGCCAATAATATCCGATGTCAACATAATTATAATCAACATAAGGTAAAATGGACAATATTTCAAGGCTTTTTGTCATAATGTTTGATAACTAATGCTGGAAAAGGAGGATAAAAAAATGAATCGCATGGGTCATAAAGGAAAGTTATTTCTTTCCTATATTTGGTTCACGGAATTATGGTCATAGGAAAGGAAAGTTATTCCTTTCCTATGTTAGGATGCATGAAAAAAGGGGGGAGGAAAGGAAAATAATTCCTAAGGTACTGTTTGGGAAGGGCAAAAAAATGGGAGGAAGGAAAAAGTTCAGGGGAAAGTGAGAGAAAAATTTAAAATGATAGTGTTGGAAAAGAGGAGGAAAAATGGGAGAGAAAAATTTGAGAGGAAAAAGTAGGTGGGTCCCACTAAAAAAAAATTTCTCCCAAAAGTGGACAAAAAAAAAATGGAGAGAGATGAGAGAAATTTGAGTGAATTTACCCCACCACCCCTCAAAAAGGTAATATTAAATCATCATTTGAGAATAGCAAGGAATAAATAGTAATTATACCTGTATCCATAAATAAATAAAAATTTATTTTTAAACTTTTTTTCTCCTACTTTTTGTCCATCCAAATAAAGGAAGGAAAAATTAACTTTACTTTCATTTTTCTTCCCCTCAAATTTTTCTTCCTGTCCCCACAAATGTTCCCAAACACAGTGTAAAGGAAAGAAAGATAGGAAAAAAGAAATGATTCCTCCCACCCATCCAATGATTCACTTTCCCACACTATGGATTCACCTCCTAATTTTTTTTGGCATTTTCAAACACCAAAAAGAAAAATGCATAGGAATAACAATTTTCCAAAGAAAAGAAAATGGCAATAAATTAATTTCCTTTAACTTTCCATTCCGTGAAACCAACTAGGTCCGAGGAACCATTTTTCCTCCTATTTTTTTATGCCAAAAAATATTTTCTAAATTTGTGACTACCAAATAAAATAAACAAGTTTTTCTTCTAAATTTCTTAAATCCTTGAACCAAACCAGACCTACAAAGGCTACGAATAGAAGTGTTATAATTTGTTATAGAATTAATTAGTTGTACCCTCTATGGTTTGTACGCATTTTTATAACTGTTTTCGTTGTTTTAAGAATACAGAATATCCCCTAGTTTATAGAGTTAATTAGTTGAACTCTCTGGTGCATAGAAGAAAATGAATGAAAAATTAATCAACCAGAGAAATATTTTTTATTTTTAAAATAATAGAAATAGTTACCAAAATAGGTACAAATCACGAGGAATTATTTATAAATAACCCTTTGTTATAATTACCTATGTGATTGTACCAACAAATATCTCCTAATAACAAAGGACGTGACCATTTATTTAGTAAGTAGAATATAACGTGGATTAGGGGCTAAGAATGGTGGTTGGCAGAGACTGCACGAGGAATGAATCCTACCAAACCAACAGATCTTTGCAAGAAATCTAAGTCACGTGCTTTGGCTGTTATCTCGCTTTTAGATGTCAAATCATAAAAATATCAATTTATATATTTATTCCTATACTATTTTTTTTGGATATTTAATAATACAGACTCATATAATACTTAAAATTAAAATATAAGTCTCCAAAATATGACATTAGCGTTTGAGTCTTAAAATTACTATTTACTAGCCTACATGAACAGTAACTTTTAAGACCTAAATACTACATTGAACATTTTGAAAACATTAGTGTTTGAGTCTTAAAATTACTGTTTACTCACCTATGTGAACAATAAATTTAAAATTCAAACACTAATGTCGGACATTTTGGAAATCCAAATCATAATATTAACTATTATATTCCAACCTAAATTCTATACCGACAATTATGTGAGACTTTATTACTTAAATTAAATAACCGTTTTTTTCCTAAAGAAAGTGTGAGCTTTAATTTGTGTTCACCAAAACTTTGGTCGTGAAAGAAGAAGAAGAAGAAGAAGAAGAAATCTAACTGATAATTTAAGAAGAGCAGTGGAAGAAAATGATATGGTAATGATGCATAGATAGGGACACAAGAGGAAGAGTGAAGAAGAAAGAAAATGAAAATAGAATGCCATTTATTATATGTCGATAGTTACATCGGAAAATTTCATAAAGAGGGAAAATGTTTATCTAATTTGCATAAAACAGAATAATTTTAAAATATTTCTAAAAAACGGGATCTGGCGCCAGTGCAACTGGCGCCAGACAATTTATTTATTTTTTTAAACATCAGGCGCCAGACAAACTGGCGCCAAAGAGAAAATAAGAATAAAAAAAATAATTCTCAAACCCGGCGCCAGTGCAACTGGCGCCAAACTTTTTTTTTTTTTTTGGTTTTTTTCCGGTTTTTGTAGTTTGGTTTGATTTGGATTGGTTTGATTTATCTTTTAGTTTGATTTAGTTTGATCGTTTAACTTAGTTTAATCTATTAATTACTTTGTTATTATCTATACTATGGATAATAACAAAATATATCAGTTAATATATATACATATAATAATTTTAAATTAATAAATATTTTTTATTATTATATATACTATGGATAATACAAAATATATCAGTTTAATCTATTAGTTACTTTGTTATTAATGTATTTTAATTTATATTTATTTGTATACTAATATATTGGAGGAAAGTACATTAGAGGATCTCACAGGATTGACACCTGAATTTGATTAATCTCCAAACATAGTAATATATTAGTATACAAATAAAAATAAATAATAATACATCAATAACAATAACAAAGTAACTAATAGATTAAACTGATATATTTTGTTATTATACATAGTATAGATAATAACAAATTTTAACTGGTATATTTGGTTATTATACATAGTATAGATAATATAAAGTAACTAATAGATTAAACTAAGCTAAAAGATCAAACTAAATCAAACTAAAAGATAAATCAAACCAAACCAAATCAAATCAAACCAAACTATAAAAACTGAAAAAAAACCAAAAAAAAAAATAGAGTTGGGCGCCAGTTGAACTGGCGCCGGGATTGAATTTTTTTTTTTTAATCTTTGGCGCCAGTATGACTGGCGCCTGATTTTTTTTTTTTTAATTTTTTGTCCGGCGCCAGTTGCACTGGCGCCAGATCCCCTTTTTTAGAAATATTTAAAAATTATCCTGTTCTATGCAAATTGGTTAAACATTTTCCCTCTATATGAAATTTTCTGTAGTTACATAGTGTACTCATACATAGGGGTGAGCATTATTCAATTTTGGACCGAAAATCGAATCTGATCGAACTAAATAAGAAATTCGGTTCGGTTTCGTATACTAATTTTTTTTATTCGGTTTCGATTGTGATTCTGAATTTCGGTCCAAAATCGTAAACTGAATAAGACTTATACGTTTATTTAAATATCATCAAATTTATGCATATTTTGTTATTAAAAATGTGTATATTTTAAAAAACAACAATTTTATTTATATGTTTTGAAGTGCAGTTTTGATAATTTAACAACTAGTCCAACTTTGAATGCAATTTTGAAATACAATAAATGTGTGCATAAAAATTACAAGTTCTAATCGAATTTAACTAAGATTCCAACTTTGGATCCGATAGAATTTTTTTAACTTAACCGACCGAATTGATTATTTTGGTTCGATTCGATTCCAATTTTGGCTAATTTCGGTTTTAAATTTTTAAAATTACAGTTTATTCGATTTTGACTATTTCGATTCGGCTGAACTCTTAGAGATGTCAGATTTAATAATAATATCGATAACTATAGTTGTTTTTTTCCGAGTAAGTCTGTGTTTGGTTAGAAGTTTTTCGTTCATAAGTCCCCAAAATTTTTTAAAAAAAAGTTTTTATATCGCCACGAAAACAAATCAATAAAGCCCAAATGACGAATGAAATATAGATAAAATCTGATAAATAAAATATAAAATGTCGAAAATGTAGGGATCGAATAGAAAGTACTTGGAAAAAAGAAGACATGTGAGCCCGGACAAACTCTCACATTCATCCCACTTGTAGAGACATCTCCAATGCTAATGTGATATGACAAATATATAACTTTTTCTTGGAAAAAAAAAAAAAAAAAAGCTCTCCAAATGCAAATTTTATTTAACTTTTCAACTCTGCTAGACAAACCAAACCGTACACGTGAACGTATGACACATTAAGACTCTCCATGGGCCCGGACTAGTCCTGACGATAGCAAGGGAGACTCTGTTTTTTGTGGATACTAGTCCGGACCAATAGGAGGCCGCTACGTGACCTCGGTTTACGCGTATAATTTTTTTTGTCGGTCTGTGAGAACTTATTCTTAGCTTTTTAAAAAAATTGAGTGGTACCCTACTTGAATGGTCTATTTGTTTTTTTGAAAAGTTTTGACGGTCAGCCGTGTTTGACCCTTAAAAAAGATAAAAATGTCCCTCTTCCTCATTTCTTCCCTCCCCCCCCCCCCCTCCCCCCCCCGCTGCCCCCCCCCCCCCCCCCCCCCTCCCGCCGCTGCTGTTGGACGGGGGAGGGGCGGCAGCATGGGGGAGCACGGAGGGTGGGGGGGGGGGGGCGAGGTCGGGGAGGGGGGGGGGGGGGGGGGGGGGGGGAGGCGAGGTCGGGGAGGGGGAGGGGGGGGGGGGGGGGGAGGCGAGGTCGGGGAGGGGGTGGGCCGAGATCGGGAGAGGGGGGGGGGGGGGGCGAACGTCGGGGAAGGGGGAGGGGGGCTGTGATCGGGGAGATGGCGGGCCGAGGTCGGGGAGGGGGGCGAGGTTAACGTCGGGGAAGGGGAACTGTGATGTCAGGAAAGAAGACAATGGAAAGAGGGTTATTTTGGTCCAATTTTTTTTTAATGAAGAGTCAATCCGTCAGAACTGACGGAAAACGTTCAAAGTGAAATGACTTATACATATAGCAAATTCAAAATAGGATAACTTATACATATTACAAATAATGTGAGGTGCATCGCACAAATAGACCATCCAAGTGGGATGTCACTCAAAATTTTTCTAACTTTTTTGACTATGCTTATGATTTAATAAGACAATGTAAAACAATATATCTATCAGTAGACACTCAACTTCACAGCTACGCAAGTGTTTTGTATTACAATATTTTAATTTAAAATACTAAAACATATTGAATGTGATTAAAATTAATTGTCACGTGTGAAAAAAAAAACTTGTAATAAAATATTTGCATTGGAAATGACTTTCGTTGCATGATGTAGTGAAATCTCTATTGCCACATACAATACAACCAACAAGGCATTGTCTATTTAAGAATGTCACAAAGGGCTAATTAGAGTTTAGACCCTGAATTTTATACCATCTTAAATTTTAGGTCCTAACATGTTCAAGTAAAAAATTTAGGTCCTGAATTTTTCAATCTTTTCCATTATACCCTTAATCTTTTCCATTATATCCTTCCTCCCAATGCATGAGATTATTTTTTTAAATATAAAATGGAGGGTATAATGGAAAAGATTGAAAAATCCAGGACCTAAACTTTCTAATTGGTGATATTAGAACCTAAAGTCTAAGATGGTATAAAATTCAGAGTCTAAACTCTAATTAGCCCTAAAAAAAACTTAAGACTTTTGTATTGGAGATGTTCTAAGAGGGAGTCTGCATGGACGTACCGGTCATAAACGATTCCGTTACACGAGACGAGACGTGACGTGACGAGACGAGGCCCGAAAGGAGGCACACATTGTATTCAGAATAATCATAAAATATGTAGAATCTTTCGATTAAAGGTGAGCGTTCAGTTTAATTGATTTCATCGAATCGAAATGGTCAAAATCATAATCGAATTAAAATTGGCCATAATCGAAACCGAAGCAATAATCGATTCGATTTGTTCGGTTGAGATATTTTTATTAGGGGTGGGCACGGGTCGGATCGGACCCAAATTTTATGGATCCGGACCGGACCCGTTAATTGGCGGGACGGGACGGGACGGGACGGGACGACGGGACGGGATGGGACGGGACGGGTCCAAAAAATATTGGAACCGAAACGGACTCGACCCATACGAAACGGGTCCGAACCGGACCGACCCGCGGGTTCAAACGGGTCCAAAAAAAAGTTAAAAAAAAAATCTAGAATAGTAAACATTTGCATATGTTTTATTATCTATAAGAACAAAACAAGTCTTATGTCTTCCAAATTTCTAGAATTGCTTACTAAACAATAACTTGTTCTATTATCTATAAACTATAATAGCAAAAAATTTCAAATTGATAATAAAAAAATACATACCCCTAGAAACGGGTCGGTCCGGGGTCCCGTTTATTTTGAAAATAGGATCCGTCCTGCTTTGTTAGTATCACACGATCCGCCCCGGTCCGGCCCGTTTAAGTTTCAAATTTTAAGAACCGGCTTTGTCACCCTCATTTTTCCGTATTTCCCGTATTTCGTATTTATATTCGTATCTGGATTTTGGCATGTATTTTTATTTTTCTCGACTTGTGGAATTTCGGTATTTCTCATATCTTTGGGTTTTGTCATGGTTCGGTTTTATTTGGATTGGGTTGGCCCGGTTTTAATTGGATTGGGTTTTGGTTTGGTTTTATGTGTTGGATCACCTTAACATATGCTCCACCCTCAACACACCACAACCCACCCTCTTTATATTCCCCACCTACCACTCTCTCTCTTCATTACCACCACCATTAATTTCCTTCTTCTTCTTCTTCTCCTTCCTCCACAACTCTCCTAACCCTAGGCAAGTGCACCTTGCCACTTCATGAGAGCCCTATTTTCTTGGTTCATTTGCTAGATTAGGACTTGGTGATCAACATTAGAACTTGGTGTTTTGTGATTTGAAGCTTCCTTTGTTCTAGATCTAGGTTTAGCTATTTTCGGATTTTGCATGATTTGATCTACTTTAGTTGGATTTTATGGATTTTTGATGCTTCCATGTGGAAGAGCATTCAGTTTCACCCAAGTTGGAGCTTTGGAAATCTGGATTTGGAGTTCGGATGGCCAAGTTATGATGCTTTGAAGCTTGGGTTCAACCATGGAGTTCTTGCTGTCTGGAGAAGACAGTGAGCAGTGTGCAGAGCTGTTTAGCTTATGCACACTGAGCTGCGCGCGCTCTTTAGCGTGCGTACGCAGACTTGGGTACTCTTCCTGTAGGAAGCGTGTCTCTCTCAGCGTGCGTGACTTTTCACCTACGCTGCTCTCTCAGCGTGCGTGACTTTTCATGTACGCTGCTCCCTTGAGCGTGCGTGACTTTTTCACCTACGCTGCTCTCTCAGCGTGCGTGACTTTTCACGCGTGACTTTTCACCTACGCTGCTCTCTGTAGCGTGCGTGACTTTTCACCTACGCTGCTCTCTCACGTGCGTGACTTTTCACCTACGCTGCTCTCTCAGCGTGCGTGACTTTTCATGTACGCTGCTCCCTTGAGCGTGCGTGACTTTTCACCTACGCTGCTCTCTCAGCGTGCGTGACTTTTCACCTACGCTGCTCTCTGTAGCGTGCGTGACTTTTCACCTACGCTGCTCTCTCAGCGTGCGTGACTTTTCACCTACGCTGCTCTCTCAGCGTGCGTGACTTTTCATGTACGCTGCTCCCTTGAGCGTGCGTGACTTTTCACCTACGCTGCTCCCTTGAGCGTGCGTGACTTTTCATGTACGCTGCTTTCCTTGAGTGTGCGTGACTTTTCATGAACGCTGCTTCCCTGGAGCGTGCGTGACTTTTCATGTACGCTGTTTCCCTGGAGCGTGCGTGACTTTTCATGTACGCTGCTTCCCTTGAGCGTGCGTGACTTTTCATGAACGCTGCTTCCCTTGAGCGTGCGTGACTTTTCGCGTACGCAGCTCCCCTTGCGTGCGTGACTTTTGTGTACGCTGCTCCCCCTGACCCCTTGCTTAACCCCTTGGCTCTTGGAGTTTTGGTCTTATTTCTTTAAGCTTGGCTTTTCTATAGTCCTGTATATTGATATTTTATTGATATTTTACGTCCATTTTATATCCTTACGCCTTTTGTCCTGAACTTGATAATCACGAATTTACTGGATATGTTTGAAATTGATAATTGAGCATGACCTGATAAGTGGCCCGTCGTGGCGCACTCCTGACTAGTACACTTGATATGATAACCTGACCTGATATATCTTGAATAGCTGTTGCGACGGCTACCTGACATGACACGACATGTATAATAAATCCTGACACCGTGGGCGATTGTGCTTGTACAAATAATCCATTCATGTCTTGCATCATGTCTAGGATGGGACTCCTGAGTACCACGGTCAGGAGTACCTACGGAATTGGACTAAGGTTAATAATTAGTATAATTCACTAGTCATGAAGAGATGTTCCCCAGTTACAGGCGATCCCGTTATCCCGCCGCAAATGATTGGACTTGTAGCCTGCCGACGAGTAGGGCACATTTCCAGCCCACTGTTATGTGGGGCACCCACCATTGTCACTTAAATGATTGAACTCTATTGTCACTATAATGCATTGTACTCTCCAGATTGTCACTATAATGATTGCCTGGATAACCTGGATAGCTGCAGGGCCTGTGACTACTTGGAGCATCTCATTGCATCTTGCTAGTAACTAGGATTGTGATAACCCTAGTTAGTTAATGTAGAAAGCCGTAGGCAATGACTGGCCGTGATTGCTTGGATGGAGTCTGGTCCAGTATAGTATTGTCTAGAATTGATTGATTGTAAGATTGTACCAGAATGATTGAATGATTGTCACTCCAGATTGTCACTATAATGATTGTCACTCCAGATTGTCACTCCAGATTGTCACTATAATGATTGTCACTCCAGATTGTCACTATAATGATTGTCACTCCAGATTGTTACTTAACCTGATTCCTTATATTTATCTTGCCGATAAATGGTGAGAGAAATCAAGTTCCGTTCAGACGAAGGGTTACAACCCCGGTCCTTGTTTGGTTTACGGGTTGTAACCTAGCTATCTGAATAGTCCCATGGTTATCTCATCGTATATCATCCTGACATGCTTTTCCATATGTCCTGTCTTTTAGTGATTCTATGCAAGATTGTCTTTTATAATTACCCATCATGCTTTTTCTTAAATTACTGTCTCTTATTATGTAATTATATTATTGTGCTAATTTGCTGGCTTTTGTTCTTATTTCGTGGCCTCCTTTGTGGCACTTGCTCTTCCTGGGGTCTGACCCAGCTGGTTTTGTATGGCCAGATACCGGAGCAGCAGCAAAGGATCTACCTGTCTTCCAGCCCGATGGTGGTCACCAGGCGTAACCAGGGCAACGAGTGGGTTTCTTTTGTTCTCCCACAGTAATTGTACATTATTCTTTTGAGGCGTTTAGCCGACGAGCAAGTGTTAGCTCGATTGTACTTACTTACTGTTTGCCTACGGGCTGTAACATGATTGACAAGCCCCGGAGGTTGATCATGTATGACTGAACTCTTGCTAGTCCTCACATTTTGTAACGACTAGCTTCATGATCATCTGGATATGTAATGTTTGGGATGCCTTACAATTGTATATTTGGAGATCTGATATCTTGTGATTATTATTAGTTGGTTGAGATTGAGACAATAGGCTATTTTATGACCTTAAGAGACTGATGGATTGTAGTGAAACCCTCACATATCTAGACAGCCGTGACCGTATAGCGGTGTGGATCCCATTCCGTTATACGTAGCTGGCTATGTCTGCCCCCGCTCTCCAGTATTCTGGTTCTGGGGCGTGACAGGCTTGTTTGGACATTTTATGATTCAGGCCGGGTCGGAACCGCGGGTCTTGGAACTGTATGCCCACCCCTAATTTTTATTGTTTAATGGGTCGAAGCCAAAGTTAAAATTATGCTTAAATTATATTTAAAAAAAAATACAACTTTTACAAATTTGTATTTTAAAGTTGGATGCAAAGTTGGACTAATTATTAAATTACAAAAGTTAGGCTTTAAAATATATACATAAAATTGTTATTTTTAAATATGCAAAAAATATATCCTAAATTTGCATAAAATTGTTAGTAACTATAATTCCGTAAGTCATATTAGGTTTTACTTTTTGGACCGACCAAAATTGAATAATATTTTTTTAATACTTTTAGAACCCGAATCAAATTGATATATATATATATATATATATATATATATATATATATATATATATATATATATATATATATATATATATATATATACACGCGTTAGTGTAACGGTAAGACCATTGGCACCGGGGTGTGAAGTCGCGAGATCGAACCGCCACGGAAGCGGCTGAGTGGTAGTAGTCACGGCTCCCGGGCCAAGTGTGCTAGCTGGGTGGCTTTAGTTGGTTAAAAAAAAAACTATCATATTTTAATTATAAAATATGATATATATATTGCACTTCAGAGTTGGACCCAACGTTGGACTAGTTATTAAATTACCAAAACTAGTTTTAAAACACATCCATAAAATTGTTATTTTCAAATATCATAATTTAATTATAAAATATGCATAAAATTAAGAGTAACTATAATTGTGTAAGTCATATTAGGTTTTCGTTTTTGGACCGAAAATTCAAACCGATACATAGTAATTTTAAAACAAAAAACGAATCGATTTTTCTACTTTCCCAAACCGAATGCAATCTTATTCGGTTCGGTTCTCGGTACAAAATTGAGAAATGCTCCCTCCTACTTTCTATCATCCAATGTTTCTGCCTGGAAAGATCATTGCACATGTGGCAGTAAGGGAAGGAAAACCAGGCATATGAGATGAAGATGATGAAGTGTACTGTTTCTATGTGGGTATAAGCAATTAATAAATACCATGTTCCTCCCAGAAAGAGGAGACAAACAGAGAAGGCAAAGAAAGGAACAAATGGAAGCAAGCTTCTTTGGGTCACATATGAATGAATGAATGAATGAATGATGAAAGTCACTTGGTACAACCTCAATTGTCAAAAGTTCATGAAATTATGAAACAAAATATAAGTTTGCAGTATTTTGAAATTAAATAACGGGATCGGCAATATCGACAATATCGACCGTTGCGAATCGGACTATCTAATTTTTTGGTATCAAAAACAAATAATTTATACATTATTAAAATTTGAGAAATTATTTTATATATTTAGACATAATTTTAAGTACCTTTTGTGTTATTTCTTAGTAATTTGAAATTAAATGAAATACTAGTCACCCTTGTCGATTGCTTTACCTACAATAGATAATGTTTCTTTTACATGCTTTTACACCCTTACTGATTGATATTTTTTATTCAATTTTTTCTGTGCCAAAATTGACTGAAAAAGAGATCCCAATGTCAGTATCGGTCAGTATAGATATCGGTCGATATCGAATAGGAATATGCCAAATTGTATCGATATCGATCAATCAATACTGCAAAGTATACAAAATATAGCAACATATTCTACAATGATCATATTCAAATGATACTTCGACCAATACCTACTGATACGGAACTCAGATTGAGCTATTTTTATAGTGTTGCATCCCCAAAATTTTATGAATTCTTTCTTTGTTATCGGGGTCGACCGCAAAGCCATAAATGTGTCTAAACTAGGCTATAGACCTAGCGTCTTTGTCTCGAACTCTGTGAAAAACTCTACTCGCTCTCTCTCCAAAAAAAAGCGGGGTGCGCCACACTTGTACACAAGTACAACCCCCTTTGTTGACATTTCTTTTGCGCAAATAAGTAGGACTCAAAAATAAAAAAGGGATAATGTTAAGGACACTACACATTTTGTTAGGAGGCGACACGGGATAGGAGGTAACACACTTAAGTCAATTTTGTGTTAAGGGAACATCAAAGTTTGATAGGGGCAACGCCAACATATCAAAACTATTATAGTTTCTGTCTCCCCTCTCTATATTGCTCTTCCTACTTTCTTCTTCCCACATCATAACGCTTCATCTTCCAACCGTAACTCTTCCAAACCCTTATTAGAGACGACACCAAATAGGATTCCTTTTTCAATTGTAGGATTTTTTTTTTTTTTTGAATATTAGTTTCTATGTTGATTTCTTGTGTTTATAAATACTACTTAGCAGATTTTAGGTTTAGGATTCACCATGGATGTTTTCGGATCTAACAATCCGATACATTTTCGTCGGAAATGATATTAGACTATCAAATTTTTAATAGTCCTTACCATAGTGAGGGCTGCCAAAATTTTGACAGTCCTAAAAAGTTGATTTTTTTTAAGTTTTAGCAAAAATCAAAATTTTGGCAATCCCTAGACATACTGTGTTACCTCTAACAAACTTTCAATGGCATTTCGGTAATTAAATTTCCTTAACAGTTGTGTTGCCACTAGTAAACTCTGTGGTGCCGTTTACATTTGCAAAAAAAATATAAATTAACAGTAATGATACTAAAAATTCAGAAAGAGTTAATAGTATTAATTCTGTAAAACTAACAAATTTCAAGTATATTTAACATGTCTAAACAACATAAAATTTTTTTTCATGCATGCACATCACACTGACAAAAATAATAATAATAATATGAGTAAATCTTTTTCAGAATCTAGATCGAAAAGTAATCAAGATTCCATGTCACATGCCCGGGCACAGATACAAAGCCAAATATTTTACTAATATGTCGGCAATGACATTAATAAAGTAATATAGATGAGCAATCTACGTTTGTTGCGTGCCTATTATTTTGTTTAAGAAAATTGTACGTCACTCAAATCTTTTTCCTTAAAATAATGCTATATGTAAATTCTATTTCTCTATGTCCCTTCGTTACATGGCATTTTTTTTTATTGATCCAAACAAATAGAAAAAAAAATTGGAAAAAGATATAAGCAAATAGAAGAAAAATACGTGACGGAAAAACGTAGAAAAATAAAATTTTGGAGGTACACAACATTTTTCTTTTCGTAAATCATACGAATGAATACACTTGACTTTAGTAACATCAGCCTTTGCACTTTAATGATAGCTTACTGCTTACGTGATCAGTCATGTTTGATAGATAAGAATATTGACAATTAAAAATAAAGGGTTATTTACACTAACTACTCCTATGTTTTTTATTTATAACACGAGGTACCCCTACTTTTAAACTATTTACACTGATCACCCCTACTTTTTTGATTTATTACACGGGGTACCCCTACTTTAAGATAAAAATAAAAAATTATAACACTAACTACCCCTATTTTTATTTTATTTTTCTAAAGGGAGGGGTGGTTAGTGTAATTTTTTGAAATCAGGGGTACCCTTTGTTATAAACCAAAAACATAGGGGTGGTTGGTGTAAATAACCCAAAAATAAATTTAAATTAAATTTGATATCCTCGGATCAATTTGATATTCTATAAAATAAAAATAACCAAACTATCTATTTTCTCACCCAACTAGGTAGGGGTGAGCATATAACGGTTGAAAACCGAAAACCGAACCGAACCGAAATATGACAAACGGTTCGGTTTTTCGGTTATCGGTTCGGTTTACGGTTTAAAATTTTGAAAAATTGAAATAACGATTCGGTTTTCGGTTCTTCATCAGAAAAACCGAACCGAACCGAACCGAAAACCGATTTAGATTTAATAATTTACCAAACTATCCACAATATACATATACTAATATTTATTAACCCCTAACTGAGCGCACTCTCTTCTCCTATTCTATGTCGGTGCTTCTTTGAGCACTCTCTCTATCTACCATCAATCTATATATACTAATATCTTTACTTTATGTAATATAACAATTCATAAATACAATAATGTCATATATTTTTTAAAATTTGTTATTTAAATAGGCTCATTTTGCTAAAAACTTGAAGGCCATGCACATTGGCCCATGAAATCGAACGGACCGAAAACCGAACCGAATTAATTCGGTTCGGTTTTGTTCGATTTTTATAAAAAACGGTTCGGTTTTCGGTTTTGAGAAATACGGTTTACGGTTATTTCGGTTTTCACATATTCGGTTCGGTTTGAACCGAACCGATGCTCACCCCTACAACTAGGGGTGCGCATTATTCGGTTATGGACTGAAAATTGAACCTAACATGTCTTTCTTCTATTCGCTCATATCTTCTATGTTTCTCCGTCACGTGTCTTTCTTCTATTTTCTCACCCAACTAGGGGTGCGCATTATTCGGTTATGGACTGAAAATTGAACCTAACCGAATAAAAGATTAACTTTGGTTTCAATTTTGAAAATACTAAAAAAAATTATTCGATTTCAGTTTCGTTTTTAGGTTTCGGTACAAAACTGAATAAGACTAATAAAATTATATATATTCTCAATTCTATGCATATTTCATAATTAAAATGTGTACTTTTTAAACGACAATTCTATGTATGTGTTTTAAAATCCAACATAACTAGTTCAACTTTGGACACAGTCTTAAAATATAATAAATGTGCATAAAATTTATAATTTTCCAATATAATTTAACTACAATCCTAAGTTTGGACCGGACCCATTAAACATAAGAAATAGCCAAAATCGAATAAACCAAATCGATTATTCGGTTCGGTTTTTTAGAATTTCGGTTTATTCAGTTTTTGACTATTTCGATTTGGTTTAAACCGAATGCTAACCTCCCTCCCCCTACTCCCCTCCTCACCTCTGTCATGCTAACCCCCCTCCACATGTCATGCTAACCCCCCTCCACGCTTCGCCGCTGCTATTGCTCCCCGTGCCGGCGCCGGAGAGGAGGGGGTGTTGTCGGAGGCAAAAGGGGGAGGAGAGAGCGAGAGAGAGTGAGGCTGGAGCGGGGGCAAGTTGCGGAGGGAGGAGGACAAGAGGGGGTGGGACGGGAAAGAAAACAACAAGGAAGCATACAAGAAACAGCGATAAGAAAGAGCTGAAAGAACAGCGGAAAGAACAGACTGAAATCCTTTCCCGCCCGCTCAACTCAATTCCCGTCGTCACTTTCAGGTGGGCCAATCTTCGTCTACCGGATGAGACTGACCTGCTTCCGTAGCTTTCCTTGAATCGGCTTTCTTCCAGTCTTTACTTCGCAAAAGGATAAAAATTGGGTCAAAACAGTTGATCGTCAATCATGGACGATTTTCGTCAAAAGTGGGTGTTCTTACATTATGAAAAATGTATAAAGTGTACTTTAAATTATGATAAATAAAGTGGGAGACAAATAAATTTTTTTGAAGATATCGAATTGATATCTATCAAAATTGTGGGTATTAAGTTAAAAAATTTGAATAGTCGAAGATATAAGTTATAATATAACCTAAAAACAAATATAATTGGAAATTTGAAGACGTATAAGAAGGGGGGAAAAAAATCATATTAGCTATAGTATAGAGCAATAGATACAGAAGCCGAGAAAAGAAAAATTAATCAAAGGAGCGTCTAGAACTAGAACCAAGTCAAAATGAACTCTGATTGAGATTGTAAAGAAAAAAAAAAGTATTCTTAGTTTCATAGCGGACATGAACCTTTAAAAAGGCTGACGTATTAAAACGGAAATTTTCACTCAAAGCATTAATAGTTATTAAAATTTCAATAATAGCACAAATTTTAAACAAATTTCAAAAAAAAGCACGAAAACGCCCTTACAAAGGGCGTTTTCCTTTTTTATTAATATTTTTAACGTCTGTTAACTATCTCACCGGAAAATACCTTTAAAATTTTTTTTAAAAAAAAATGAAAACGCCCTTCCTAAGGGCGTTTTCCATTTTTTCCATTTTTTTATTCATACGAGAATAACTATTTGGGTTATTACGAGAATCCATGAAGCAGTTGTTCATACGAGAATCCATGAAGCAATAACTTTTGGGTTCATTATTAAACAAAGGAAAAAAAAGAAGAAACAAGACTTTCATGCTGGCACATATTCCTATTGTATACCTACTACTTGCTACCTATATGTAGATGCTGGCACATATTCCTATTGCATACCTACTACTTACTACCTATATGTAGGTATAGTTTTGTATGAGTCAGACCTAACACTAAATTCCAAAGCCATTTCTTTGTAGAAAAAATCAAAATTATATGAAAAAAAAATCAAAATTGATAAATTATATGAAAAAAAATCAAAATTGATAAAAAAAAAAAAAATCATACTCCTAGAAACGGTACGGATTCGGGGCCCGTTTATTTTGAAAATAGGACCCGACCCGCCCCGTTAGTGTCACACGACCCGTCCCGGTCCGTCCCGTTTAAATTTTAAATTTTAGGAACCGTCCCGTTTGACCAATATACGGCTCGGACCGGGTCGGAACCGCGGGTCCTGGACCCGTATGCCCACCCCTAGTTTAGATTGTTGGAATTGAGAAGTCATGTCATGTCATTTTCATCTTCATGCATGGAGCCAGACCATAGACCGTTGAGCAACAAAACAAAAGGGCCGACAAAAATTTTAAAAAATAAAAAAGTAGAAAACGGAAAACGCCCTTAGGAAGGGCGTTTTCATGTTTTTTAAAAATAATTCATTTTTTCTGTGAGATGTTAACAGACGTTAAAAAAAATTAATAAAAAAAGAAAAACGCCCTTTGTAAGGGCGTTTTCGTGCTTTTTTTGAAAATTTTTCAAAATTTGTGCTTTTAATGAAATTTTAATAACTATTAATGCTTTGAGTGAAAATTTCCGGTATTAAAATACTCGACCCTGAAAATATGGGGCAAAGGCTAAAGGCTTTGTTGTCAAACCACATATTAGAGCATCTCCAACCCTATTGTGAGTTTGAAAAAAATGGTTGCCACATAGGAATGACAACCATTTTTTCCAAAAGTACTTCTCCAATGCAAATGTGAAATAAAGTGTGGAGTTGACATGGTAATGACATGGCAAAGACAATGTGAAGTTGGTTGTCTAGATCTAGACAATGCACTTCACAATGTCTTTATGTCCACATCATCATTTGTGAATAAAAATATTTATAAAAAAGAAGTAGAAGAGTAAAAGTTGTCTTGGAAGTTGTAAAAAATTATTTGTATTGTCTTCTCAATACTTTTGCATTGGAGATGACTTTTTAAACCCATTGTCATTTGTGAATATAACCTTGCCACCTATACAAGACATTGTCTTGTCCCTCATGCCACATAGGATTCACAACACAAAACAAGACAATAGGGTTGGAGATGCTCTTAGTCAAAATTCCAGAAAGAAAGCAAAGAGTGCAAGAGAAAACTACATGTGGTGGTTGAAGCCAACTGGAAAGATTGCCATTGCTCCTTCCACAATCAGCAGTTGCCACGAACATCAAAGCATGTGGACAACCCGAAAGACCTGCAAGAAAACACCAGTGGCATGTGAGAGTCATGTCCCGATCCGATACCGACTTACTACGGATGAGATCTCTTTTCCAATCGATTCGGAAGAGGAAAATGAGCCCAAAAAAGAAAAGAGAAATTTTGACTGGCATCCCACTTTTGTTTACCATATTTACGGTGCACCCCACAGTTTTACAATAATGTAAGATATCCCCCACTTTTGACGGAAACCGTCAAAAATTCACGGTCAACTCCTTTAATCAAATTTTTTTGACCAAAATACCCCCGCCTTCTTCCCCGTGTCCACCATCTCCCCGTGGCTGCCCCTCTCCCCGCCGCCGTCGTGCCTCCGCTCCCACCATCCTCTCTTCTCCCCACCACCACCACCACCATCACCAGCACCATCATAATCACCACCCCCAATCGCCGGCGACAAGCGTGGCTAGGGCACAGAACTGGTAGAGGCTCGAATCCTTGAAGGTGGTCAAGGAGATGTTGGAAGCCCACAGATCATGATATTTAGGGTTTTAACCCCTAAGCCTACGCTCTGGAGAGAGAACCAATCTGCCGCTCACAATTTCTTAGAGCAGAGAAATGGAGGCGAGCGAAGGAAGAAGAAAAAAGAGGGAGAAAGAAGGGAGAAGATCGAGAGGAGTTCGAGAGGGCTGAGCTGCTCACCAGAGGTGATCGCCGGAGCGGCTTCTCTGAGGTGGGGTGGCGCTCGGCCACGGAGAGGCGCGGTAAAGCACGGACGTCGCCGCTGGTGCTGGGGCGAGGATGACCATAGGGCTCCGGGCACGGCGGCTCGAGAACTTCAGAGGCGGTGCTCGAGGTTAGTCCGATGATGAACGAGGGCGAGCGGATCTGGGATGGGGCCTCGACGATTGGGCGGCTTTACTCTCCGATCTGAAAGTGACGGTGGCGGTGTGGTAGCCTCGGGGAGGTGGTCCAGACAAGTGCGGTGGCTCTGGATCTGTGCTCGCGGTGGTGGAAGCCAATCGCCGGCGACAAGCGTGGCTAGGGCACAGAACTGGTAGAGGCTCGGATCCTTGAAGGTGGTCTAGGAGATGTGTCGATCGATTTTAACCCACAGATCTCCGCTCCATACTTGGACATACGCCGAACGAGTACACGTCGGACTTCTCGGTGAGCTGCTGCGTCCTGAAGTACTCCGGCATTGCGAATGTGAAAGTGAAGAGAGAAGAGAGACGGCAGCAGCGGCAGCAGCAGCAGCGACGGCGGCGGCATCAGTAGCAGCGGGCGGCGGCGACATCAGCGGCAGCAGCAACAGCGACGGCGGGCAGCGGCGGAGAGGGGTTGGGAGCTGCGACGGCAGAGGCGGAAAGAGGGAGGGGGTAAGAAAGAGGAATGAGCCAAGGGTATTTTGGTCAAAAAAAATTTTTTTTGGCGGTTTCCGTCCAAAGTGGGGAGTAACTTACATTATTGTAAAACTGTAGGGTGCACCGTAAATATGGTAAACAAAAGTGGGGTGCCACTCAAATTTCTCAAAAGAAGAACAATCAACAAGGATATAAAAGCATAGTAAAATTGTAAAAGTATATAAATAAATAAAACTTATTTATTCCCAGAACAATAGTAATGGTGACTATTAAATTTCAAAATTATGCCAAAATGTACAAAAAATATTCTAATTAATTTTTTTTAATTAATAGTTATTTACTTTCCGTTACCAAAGATCCGATATTCCAATCCAAAATTTATTAAAAGTTATTTATCGCAAAACGATGGTGACTATTAAATTTTAAAACTACTATGAAACAACTCACTGTTGCAAGAAAACTAAAGCAAGGGCATTGATTTTCATATTAAAATATTGGAGTGAAAAAGAAAGAACACTACATAGATAATATATTTTATTTCACAGTTGAAGAGACTGAATGCATGTTCCTGAATTTATGAGACAATGGACCCATATATGATTGATTCATGATGAATAAAAATATGATGTACCCATAAAAAAATAAATCTTCATCTAAAAGTAATTTACTGCAGAAAAAGAATAGTAAAAATGCAAGAATAAGGCAACAGAGTCTCGTCTCTTTTACTACAACTTCATCTTGAGCTTCCTTCCATCCTCCATTTCCACCTCCTACTCTTAAAGGTAGAGAAACCTTTCAGAAAAAGGAAAAAAAGAAGAAGTTAATAACTAAACAATCTTTGTGGGGTTACCAGAGGGAACTTTCAATTATGTGACATCCTCTCCTTAATATGGAGAAATTTTCTAGTAAGCCGGACTCACCGTGCATCTTGATTCTCCTCAACTTGATGTCATGGGAGTGAATGCATGCAGTGCCAGCCTGGCACAGTCCTCCTCATCCCCATGCCATCAAGTGGAGAAGAATCAAGACGTGCACAGTGACCTCGGATCACTGAATAATTTATCCTTAATATGTACGTTAGTCACGCTTCAACCGGCCACTGACCATTTATCTCACAGAAGGGGTAGGATAATTGTTACATAATATTCTTCCTCAACTGAATATAAAATAATTTCCAAGGAAATAACGTGTACCATCTATCCTAGTCAATTTTAAGGTCAAAATCATTAAGATTGAACATAAAAAATACAACAGTGCTATTTGACCGCATTGTTGGCCCGCGGCCACGTGTCGGCCACGGATTTGGGGGGGGG
>JANAVB010025777.1:0-46836 GCA_029216955.1 Iris pallida | reverse complement strand
CTGACAACTATATTATTCGACATCTTTTATCCTTTAGTACCGTTCAACTTTATTTGTCATGTCGGATATATCCACCTGCTGGGTTTACATGAAAATCCTTATGAGCTCCTTAAGGGGACATCATCAACCCGATGTATCGGGACTGGATTCCATTTATTAACAGCCCATTATACATACAATGTTTATTACCCAATTTATAGAGGTTGTTGATCCATAATGAATCTCACTCTTTTATGAGTCAAAATAATGCACACTACATATACATGTCCGTTATTATATCCGGGTTAAGAGCACAAACATCTTTAATAACAGAGGTGTTTGTTCTCTTATGTAGTCGTACAAAGAGAACAATCTCAAGTGGTCCTGTTCAATACACCAAAGTGTACTAGTGTAAACCTATAGTCAAGATAGACTAATACCATATTACACTACAACCTTTCCAATAGATTTCCATCTAGGTTGTGAACTATTTATATACTCCATAGGGAACTGATAATATGATCTTCTGTGTGACACCACACACCATATTATCTACATATAGAATATCAGATATTTGCATTAATACTTGCAACAAATACAATATGCAAACATTTGCCCATATGATTCTCATTCAAAATTTAAGGAAATAAGGTTTCTAAAAAAAGTGATGCTTTTAGTATATAACCCTAACATTGATCCTATTTTATTGAATTAGTTTATATGTTTTTTCCTCCTAGGAATATTCTAATCTTTTATTTTATCTTCCTTCTGTATTTGATACAGAGCAGAAATTCAAAGATATTAGCAATGCCTACGAGGTAAGATGATGTGTGTCAATTTATTGGCTAAACTACGTTTCTTGTCCTGTGTTTCCCCTAAGAAAAATCCCATTGCAGGTACTGTCAGATGACGAAAAGAGATCTCTGTATGACAGATATGGAGAAGCCGGTTTGAAAGGCTCTAGTATGGGCATGGAGGTATGTTCCTACCACAGATAAAGAGAATTGGCAATTCCTCATATCTAATGCAATCTACTAATCTGGAAAACACGTCTTTCAGGATTTCAGCACTCCATTCGATATATTCGAGTCATTATTTGAAGGCATGGACGGAATGGGAGTAATGGACGGAAGATGTATATAATAAAATGAATATATAATGGTAGCTAAAGTACTCTATTTAGAGAGAATAAAATATAGCTAGCTAAAGTACTCTATATCTGTGAGATGTTGATGTACCATATTTTGAGACAATGAAATGGAGAATGGTACTTTATATTACATTTTAATATTTTTTTGTGAATATAGATCAAAGTGGTTGTTTTCGAATTGAATTGAGCAGCGTTTGGAATATATACATGCAGTATAGAGCGTTATAAATGTGATACAATGACCATATACAGATCATCTATTCATAACGCTTTCAAAATGTCCTGACTTCTAAACCATATTAACTATTCATAACGGTTTTACATAAATATCCATAACGCTTTGAAAATAAAACGTAGCAGAAATTCAACCTATTAATGACGTTTTTGGAAGAATTATTTATAACGCTTTCAAAACATTTATAACACCCGTTTTCATAACGGTTGGATTGGAAAAAACGTCATGGTTCTTAATTAATGATGATTTTTAGCCGTCATTAAAAGTTATTTTTGTTGTGGGCCACCTCACATTTGTATTTCCTAGACTTAATAAAATTAAAAATACAAAAAAATAGAAAAAAGACTCGATCTGGATTTCCAATGTGATTTTTCTGGATGGCGATGCAATATTCGGTAGTAGTAGGATGTAGACGCAGTACGTGTAGATGTTCTTCGTCTTTTATTTCTTTAACCTATAGCATTCGTATATTTTGTGTATCGACCAAATCATCGTTGATTATCATAATCAGGTGTAACCATTAGCCAATGGGCCAACAATCTCCCCTATTTTGATAATTGACAAACTATGAGTCTATACCACAATATAACAAAAATATAACTTTGAAAATGTATACCTTACTTGTTCTAAAATATATCGCGAGAATTTGGTATGTATAGCTCTTTCTTTCCCCTTTGTCAAGTACTCAAACATGTGGCTCCCCGCAATATGTGAAGCCAACAAGCCAACAATAACAAAGAAACAGATAGAGTAATATACACAAATAATATAAATGAAACAAGTCACAGCATAAAAGAATCACTAGCAGTAGCAATGATAAACTATGAGTAATGGAAACTAGAATGCATAAACTCAAATACTACTGAATATAAAGTGCGTAAGTCGAACTGAAAGAGTTCAAACTACTACCAAAGTCCAAACAAAGGTGTCACTACTACATGATCATCATCAACAAAATAAAATCCCGAAATGCTAAGCCAAAAGTACAGAGCACATATCAGCGGCATTATCGCCTGGATCAACTGGATGATGATGTAGGCCGTCGTCGATCAAAGTATCCGAAAGTGAGTGGATCCTCAATTCTCGATCCTCGAATCCAGGATGATGGGAGATCTAAAATGGTGTAGTAGGACGATGCGCCAACGACCATTGAATATCAGCAATGCCTGTAACCCCCCTTTCCCCAAAAATTTTGAATTATTTTTTTATTTTTTGATTTAAATGGTGAACTTTAGAATTTAGAATTATTATTTGGTTAATTATTACAATAGATGGTCTTAGTCTAGTTGAGATTTGGAGTACCAGATGACTAGGAATCATGGCACGGATAGTGTAGTGGCATGCTTTGACTAGTGTTTAGTCATGGTAGGGAAATGCTGAGCTATAAGAGTGTCCTAACTAGGAAAACCAGGCCAATTTGCGACTTAACCCGTACCGAAGATTTTATTTATTATTTATTTATATTGAGTTTTCGGAACCCGGTTGTACCAAACCTGTCCAGATTGGGCCCAAGTCGAATCTAAGCCTTTGTAGATATGTAGTGAGACCAAATGTGGCCATGTAAGCATATTCTATGTATGTAAAAATATTTCCTAAACTATTTATAATTTCCTGTACAACTTCTAATTACTAACTATTCGTACAATATTTGTATTTTGTTATTAAATAATATTTTGCAACATTTGTACAAATTGTTCTGGACCCAAATTTGGGAGTGTGGTATGGGTTCATCAAAATCACCATTGAGCAAATTTATTATTTTATTATCATTAAAGTTATTTTTGGAGATTAAATAAATATATATGTTCCCTCTATTTAGATGTTATTGATTCAATTTATTGTAGATTATATATATATATATATATATATATATATATATATACATATATATATATATATATATAATATATATTTTATATATATGTATATATATATCTGTGTTGGTGTGTGTGTTTGTGTGTGTGTTGTGTGTGTGGACGTGTTTAAATACATTAAATAATTTTGATAGATGATATTAAGTTTTTATGGATATTTTATTGTGTGTAGTAGATATTATATATATATATATTATTATATATATATATATATATATATATATATCTATATTATATATATATAATATATATATATATATATATAATATCTTGGGTGTATATCGATTTATTTTGTTGTATGGGTGTGAATATATATATATGTATATATAAAAATCGTATATATGCATATGCATATAAATACTCGTATATACGTATATGTATATACTCGTATATGTATATATATGTATATATTATATATATATATATATATATATATATATATATATTATATATATATATATATATATATATATATATGCAAAAAGAAATAGAAATAGAAATGGAAATAGAAAAAGAAAAAGAAAAGAAATAATATAAACAGCAGCCCAGCCCAGAGTTTAACTCCCCAGGCTCAGCCGGCCATGCAAGCCCGTGTGGGCCCACAATAGAGTTCTTCCACAGAACTGCAAACCAACCTAATCCCACCCGCAACAGCCAATGAGATCAGCTGGCCCAACAGCAGACTTGGACCCGCACTGTAGCATAAGCCCTTAACCCAAACCCGCACAAGCAGCTTTCAACCAGAGAGCAGCCCGATCTTTAACTCTTGGAAACCGAACATATATAAGCTCGAGAGAGGGATTCGCAAAACCCTAATCCTACACGACGCCTCCCCCACTTGGGCGACCTTGCCTCAGCCTCTGTGCGCCACCACGAGGCTATCGCCGCGGCCAGGGCCGCGCGCGTGCGCACCGGAATACAGGCATGGCAGTAACAGTAATGCGGCTGTGACTAGGTCGACTTTGCGACACTGTGTCTCGAGCCATTTTCTCGGGTATGTTCCTAACCCATACGCGATCATTTTCTTTCAATTAGATCAATTTTATATGCTTTATATTGGCCAGGAGATCGATTCAAAGTTTGAAGAAAAACTGTATAAAATTGTGACAGAATTTAGTTAATTAAAACACCATATTGACACGTTGTTTGCTGTCACCCACCTCACGCACAGTCTCAAAATCCACAAGAAGGGCCTTGAAGACACTATAGGGGTACCAAAACCCTCCTGGTACTTTTCAACAATATTGCACGTACACAAAATTATTCAACTTCCAAATTAAGAAAAAAACTAGTTTTCAAAATAAGAGGATTTCCCCGATACGGGTGCGTCCCGTCAAACCTGCCCACCTCGTCGCGTACTGCTAACTCCGAAAGGCAGTAAACGGACATGTGGAACTGACGGAACTTGATTTGGATGTGTGTGTACGCATATCGAACGCGTATCCGTCGAATTGTTCCGTATCCGTGCGATACAAATTCAGTCATAACTTTGTGCACGCTCGTCAGATCGAGACAAAACTTATGCCAACAGGACCATATTATTTTTTTGGTCCTGTATGCCAAGTTTGGTCCGATTCTGAGATAGTTGAATCGGAACGCCGTTTTGCGGGCCCCACGGTCCGATTCAACGGACAATTTTATGCACGGCCCGTCGAAATCCAACTTGGACATACGGTTGGGTTCATATCGGAAATACGGACCTGTAAAAATATAGTTTGACGACTTTAGAGACCATTAACTCTGGCACACTTTTCGGTGCAAAGCGGGTCCAACGGCGGACATCATTTTTGCCCAAAATTACCGTTTTGCCCCTGTGTCCAAAATTGGACTTAAGGACAGATAATCCTAGCTAATTTGACTATTCTGAGAATATTGGCGATGTCTGTTTCAGCTTTCGGAGACATGTGAAGATTTTGGACTTTATGGCGTACCAGTTGATGGTATCTTATTGGTTCTTCGCGCTACCACCATGCAAGTATACCTTGCCAGCTTGTACAATATAATTTATATCGTGTTTATTATCTCGCTGCTATTCTTTTCCTTACGTTCGTGATTGATTTATTCCATGTCTAGTACACTCATCTTGTTATAGTTTTACTTTACATGTTTCTAGTTGCATGCACATTCTTGTTCCTTTCTGTTATGATAGTTCTATCTGTTACACTGTGTTAGTTTCATATGTATTCCTTGATAGAGTCGTCTAGTCCTACACCATGATTCCCTCGACTTGATTATAACTTGACTTGACTTGACATGACTTGAGTAGGACTTGACTTTGACATTCTATAGATTGTGAGTACTTACCTTGACTACGGTCTATAGAATTTTTATAGTAGGATTGGCTACATCTTGGTTGTGAGTACTTGCCTTGACTGCTATTGAGACACTATAGATTGTGAGTACTTGCCTTGACTGCAGTCAATAGCTTTGACCTATTAGCCATTTCTAGTATGGCATGCCAGTGTCTTAGGAACCTTGTGTTTAGATCTTATGTCTTGGTCCATTTTGTCTCGTTGGATAACCTTGATTGTCCCTTACTTCTTTGTATATTTGTACTGTTACATGTTGGCTTGTATATTATGTATCTTGCTAGTCCTCTGAGGACCTGATAATCTCTTCAGGTTTAGCGACTGCGTGGAGTTAGTTAGTAGAGCGGGATGGTAGAGGATTACGATGCATGATACAGGTATTTGCTTGTGATATTTCTTTATTATCCTCTCGTGCTTTATATTCAGTACCATGATATACTCTGCTTATTTATAGACTCATATCATTTTTGGAGTCTAATCGAACAATATGCTAATGGGCTGCAGACCATGACCCATACTTGTTCATTCATGTTTCATATTCTTATTGTGGATTGAGATATAGATTCGTTTGCCATGATTTGGCAGTATACCATAGCCTTGAAAGCGTTTACATATTCGAGTCGGGCTGGAGTCCGTTCGATACATAGCTGGCTTTCTCATGAGCTCGCGTCCGAAAAGCGGGTGCGGATCGTGACAAGTTTTTTTTGGTGACCTATGCAGGTCAGAGCATATCGTACCGGTTACGTAACTGTACTGGTACGAGCCTGCAAATATGACTAAACCTAAAATCTTAATCCACTCTGCCTTGCAAATTCTCTTAGAAATTCGTTACCGTTTTTGAAACTTCGTATTCGTTCTCGATTATTCTCCCTTGCCTTCTTGTACCATTGATTCTCGTCCCTTCCTATTTTGAGGTGACGAATGATCGTGCTGACTATAGTTTATCAAGAATTCTTAAGGTATAGTGTAATATTGCTTGATTGTTGGAATTTTTGGATGCTTGATAGATATGAGGGTATTAGAGATACTATATGCAATAAATATCTATTGATAGTGATGTTAGCAACTAGTTGGATGTTACAAGATTTTAGTGACTGTATTTGGAGGAGTAGTTGTGACCAAAGGTGGGTAGAAGTCCTCGAGATTTCGTAGTTACGAAATGGCTCGGAGAAAGAGATAAACTAATTTTTGAGGAATTAAATTTCGGTAAAAATAGACCTTCTTTTTGAATTTTAAGGAAATAGATTTGAATTAGAATTTCGAGGACAAAATTATTTTTAAGGTGGTAGATTTGTAGCCCCCCTTCCCGAAAAATTTTGAATTATTTTTTATTTATTTGATTTAAATGGTGAACTTTAGAATTTTAGAATTATTATTTGGTTAATTATTACGATAGATGGTCTTAGTCATAGTTGAGATTTGGAGTACCAGACGACTAGGAATCATGGCACGGATAGTGCAGTGGCGTGTTTTGACTAGTGTTTAGCCATGGTAGGAGAATGTCGAGCTATAGGAGTGTCCTACCTAGGAAAACCAGGCCAAGTTACGACTTAACCCGTACCGAAGATTTTATTTATTATTTAATTATATTATTGAGTTTTCGGGAACCCGGTTGTACAGAACCTGTCCAGATTGGGCCCAAGTCGAATCCAAGCCTTTGTAGGTATGTAGTGAGACCAAATATGGCCATGTAAGCATATTTTATGTATGTACAAATATTTCCTAAACTATTTTAGAATTTCCTGTACAACTTCTAATTACTTATATTCGTACAAATATTGGTATTGTTATTAAATAATATTTTGCAACATTTATACAAATTGTTCTGGACCCGAATTTGGGAGTATGGTATGGGTTCATCAAAATCACCATTGAGCAATTTATTATTTTATTATCATTAAAGTAATTTTTGGAGATTAAATAAATATATACGTTAACTCTATTTAGATGTTATTGATATAATTTATTGTAGATTAATTTATATATATATATATATATATATATATATATATATATATAGATATATATATATATATATATATATATATATATATATATATATATATATATATATATATATAGAATTAAATTTATATTATATATATATATATATATATATATATATATATATATATATATAAATATATATATAATATAGATATATAAATATATATCTAGTATATATATATATATATATATATATATATATATATATATAGGATGAGGGAGGTGAGGTGCCACCCTATGGAGGGGTGTCTACTTGTCACCCCCCACATGCTATCATTAGGGGGGTGACAAGTAGACACCCTCCCATGAGGTGGCATCCTACCTCCCTTATTCTCTCTCTCTCTCTCTCTCTATCATATATTATCTCTCTATATATATATATAGATATATATATATATATATATATATATATATATAAAATATATATATAATATATATATATATATATATATATATATATTATATATATATATATATATGGTGTGTGTGTGTGTGTGTAGGTGTGTGTGTGTGTGTGTGTGTGTGTAGACTGTTTAAATACATTAACTAATTTAGATAGATGATATTAAGTTTTTATTTATTGTGTGTAGTAGATATATACATATAGATATGATTAATGATATATATTATATATATATATATATATATAATATATAATATATATATATATATATATATAGATATATATATGGGTGTATATAGATATTATTTGTTGTATGGGTGTGATATATATATGTATATATATAAATAATCATATAGCATATGCAATAAATACTTGTATATACGTATATGTAAATAAATACTCGTATATATATGTGTGTGTGTGTGTGTATATATAAATATATATATATATATATATATATATATATATATATATATATATATATATATATATATATATATGCAAAAAGAAATAGAAATAAAAATGGAAATAGAAAAATGAAAAGAAAAGAAAATAATATAAACAGCAGCCCAGCCCAGAGTCTAACTCCCCAAGCTCAGCCGGCCATGCAAGCCCGTCTGGGCCCACAATATAGTTCTTCCACAGAACTGCAAACACCTAATCCCAGCCCGTAACAGCCAAATGAGCTCAGCTAGCCCAACAGAGCAGACTTGGACCCGCACTGTAGCACAAGCCCCTAACCCAAACCCGTGCAAGCAGCAGCTTTCAACCAGAGAGCAGCCCGATCTTTAACTCCTGGAAACCGAACATATATAAGCGCGAGAGAGGGATTCAAAAAAACCCTAATCCCACGCGACGCCTCCCCACACTTGGGCTCAGCCTCTGTGCACTGCCACGAGGCTATCGCCAGCGGCCAGGGCCGTGCGTGTGCGCGCACCCGAATACAGGCATGGCAGTAACAGTAATGCGGCTGTGACTAGGTCGACTTCGCGGCACTGTATCTCGACGATCGTTCGATAGTTTCGTGAGCCGTTTTCTCGGGTATGTCCCTAACCCATACGCGATCATTTCCTTTCAATTAGATGGATTTTATATGCTTTATATTGGCCAGGAGATCGATTCAAAGTTTGAAGAAAAACTGTATAAAATTGTGACAGAATTTAGTTTATTAAAATACCATATTGACACGTTGTTTGCTGTCACCTCACGTACAGTCTTCAAAATCCACAAGAAGGGCCTTATAGACAACATATAGGGGTACCAAAACCTCCTGGTACTTTTCAATAATATTGCACATACACAAAATTATTCAACTTCCAAAATTAAGAAAAAACTAGTTTTCAAAATAAGAGGATTTTCCCGATACGGGTGCGTCGTCAAATCGGCCCACCTCGTCGCGTACCGCTGACTCCTACAGGAGTGGGCAGTAAAAGTGGACGTGTGGGAACTGACGGAACTTGATTTGGATGTGTGTGCACGTCGTATCGAACGCATATCCGTCGAAATTGTCCTGTATCCGTGCGATGCAAATTTAGTCATAACTTTGTGCACGCTCGTCAGATTGAGACAAAACTTACGCCAACAGGACTGTATCATTTTTCTGGTCCTGTATGCCAAGTTTGGTCCGATTCTGAGATAGTTGAATCGGAATGCCGTTTTGCGGGCTCCACGGTCCGATTCAACGGGCGATTTTGTGCAAGGCCCGCCGAAATCCAACTTTGGATATACGATTATGTTCGTATCAGAAAACCGGACCTGTAGACATATAGTTTGATGACTTTAGAGACCATTGACTCTGGCACGCTTTTCGGTGCAAAGCGGGTCCAACGACGGATATCATTTTTGTCCGAAATTACCGTTTTGCCCTTGTGTCCAATTGGACTTAAGGACAGACAATCCTAGCTAATTTGACTATTTTGAGAATATTGGCGAAGTCTGTTTCAGCTTTCGGAGACATGTGTAGATTTTAGACTTTATGGCGTAACATTTGACGGTATCTTATTGGTTCTTCGCGCTACCACCATGCAAGCATACCTTGCCAGCTTGTACAGTATAATTTATATGCATATTCATTATCTCGCTGCTGTTCTTTTCCTTACGTTTGTGATTACTTTATTCCATGTCTAGTACACTCATCCTGTTATAGTTTTACTTTACATGTTTCTAGTTGCATGCACATTCTTGTTCCTTTCTGTTATGATAGTTCTATCTGTTGCACTGTGTTAGTTTTATATGTATTCCTTGATAGAGTCGTCTAGTCCTACACCATGATTCCCTCAACTTGATTATAACTTGACTTGACTTGACTTGACATGACTTGAGTGGGACTTGACTTTGACATTCTATAGATTGTGAGTACTTACCTTGACTATGGTATAGGATTTTTATACTAGGATTGGCTACGTCTTGGTTGTGAGTACTTATCTTGACTGCGATTGAGACACTATAGATTGTGAGTACTTGCCTTGACTGCAGTCTATAGCTTTGACCTATTAGCCATTTCTAGTATGGCATGCCAGTGTCTTATGATCCTTGTGTTTAGATCTTGTGTCTTGGTCCATTTTGTCTCGTTGGATATCCTTGATTGTTCCTTACTTCTTTGTATATTTGTACTGTTACATGTTGGCTTATATATTATGTATCTTGCTAGTCCTCTGAGGACCTGATGATCTTTTCAGGTTTAGCGACTGCGTGGAGTTAGTTAGTAGAGCGGGATGGTAGAGGATTGCGATGCATGATACAGGTATTTGATTGTGATATTTCTTTATTATTCTCTCGTACTTTATATTCAGTACCATGATATACTCTGCTTATTTATAGACTCATATCATTTTTGGAGTCTAATCGAACAATATGCTAATGGGCTACAGACCAGACCCATACTTGTTCATTCATGTTTCATATTCTTATTGTGGATTAAGATAGATTCGTTTGCCATAATTTGGCAGTATACCATAGCCTTGACAGCGTTTACATATTCGAGTCGGGCTGGAGTCCGTTCGATACGTAGCTGGCTTGCTCACGAGCTTGCGTCCGAATGCGTCCGAAAAGCGGGTGCGGGTCGTGACAATGCCATTTCTCAAGACCTGGGCTTGAGAAGTGTGGCAGAACTCAGCATCAATATAAGACTGATGATGTTGTCCCTAAAGAATGACAAAGTCATCGAATCTCTAGTAGAACTGGGCATCAAAGTATCCTAGAGCAGCAGGTGGAGCATCAGCTGGAGCTGCAACTGGATCTGGTGGAGGTGGTGCAACATCGGGTGGAAGTGGAGACTAAGGGTACTTCCTAGACCTAGTCAGCTCAGAAGGTGACCCTGAAACGGGACAGATGTCATGGTTGATTACAAATTTCTGGAAGATCGCGACAAAATGGGGGTAAAAGAGGTTGCGGCCTACCCTCCGACAATATATAATGTTTGCTATAACAGTCTTTGGAACAGAAAAGTGACTCCCAAGTGAATAAGATACATAGTTGACATCTCTATCAACGTGACCTCGTCAGTAGATCCCATCTTAATAAGCAAAGCAGAGTAGACGATACGATGAAGTTCATAGAAGTTTTGGTTAAGGTGCTTCGAGTACAATCGACCACCCCGAGGGACTGGACTCGGATGACACATAACAGTATTAAGGGAATCAAGAATCATGTCATTTGGAAATTGAACTTTATTTATCTTGACTAATGCTTCGTCGTTGTCCAACATATGGAAGTACTTACTTAAATCAGCCGAATTAAACTCAAGTTCTCTTCCGGCGACACAAGAATAAATCTTGCCACCGTTTGTTTCTTGCTGATTGCAATAAAACATACATACAGCATTTTCATAAATGTCGCTAGAAGTCTCAGAGTAATCTCAGAGTCCTAGAGTTTCAATGTGGAAACATACTCCAAAAATATAGTAAAATTGATCGATTGACCAGACAAATAGTTCGGTATCGAAAAGAGTTAAACCAAGACTCAGATATTTCGAAGATGGAAATAGATTCGTGTCAAAATCCTCATCGTTGGTGGGACGAGCGGGAGTAAACACATTGATGGGTTCATATTCCAAAGTGGAAGACGAAGCCGCAGAGCTTCCCTTCTTTCTTTTATGAAGCTTGGGAGCCATAGAATTGAAAAGAAAAAAAATGAGAGATATACCTCAAAGAAACAATGAAAATGAGTGGAAAATACCATTTTTTTGCCTTCTAGATCCAAGGAAGAAGGAGATAGAAGCTTTGGATGGGGGAAAAACTAGGATTTCGGTTTTGAGTGCTCGAGTGGAGAGAAAAGTGGAGAAGATGAAGTTTAAATGGGAGCTAGGGTCGGCTGAAACGATTCTGGAAAACTGAAACGACACCGACCGAATTCAGCCTGAACTCGGTCAGAACTTGTTCTATCCGAGTTCGACTACTTGTATTTCCTATTCACTTTTATGAGTAGTGAATAATAACTCATAACTCATCAATTAATTAAAATCCATTAATTTGGATTAGCTGTAGGGGTTGGATCCCAGCTTGCGGTAGTTTGAAGACTAGTACACTGTGTCGCTTCAGGCTATTTAAGCCTGTATGACAGAAGGGCCCTTTCGACTTATACCTAAAATAACTTCAATTATAAATCTCAAATTTTAAGTAATTTTATTAAACATAACTCATTATGAATCTGAAAAATCAAGTATGTCTAACTCACGACGCAGATAGTTGAAGCGGTCTTCAACTAGCGGCTTTGTGAAAATATCTGCTAATTAGTGATCTGTGTCAATAAACTCTAAGCAAATATTCTCGTGTAAATCACGTAAAAATTGATGACGTATCTCTACGTGCTTTGTGCATGAATGACAAATAGGGTTCTTAGTCAAATTGATTGTGCTAGTGTTGTCACAGTATATGCAATCTTCGTATAGTACAGATTGTAGTCTTCTAGGGTTTGCTTCATCTACAAAATCTGTGCACAACAACGTACTGCGGCGATATACTCAGCCTCGGTTGTTGATAAAGCAACAGAGTTTTGCTTTTTGCTAAACCAGGAGACTAAAGCTTTTTCGAGAAAATGACATGTACTGCTGGTACTTTTACAGTCTACTTTGCATCCAGCAAAATCATCATCTGAATAACTGATTAGGTCAAAAAAATATGGTTTTGGGATACCACAAGCCGACTGTAGACATTTTCTTAAGGTATCGGAAGATACGCTTAATGGTACATAGGTGTGATTCCTTAGGATTAGCTTGATATCGTGCACAAATACAAATACTAAACATAATATCAGGGTGACTAGCAGTTATGTATAATAAACTACCAATCATACCTCGATACTTACGTTGATTGACTGGTTTGCCACTTTCTTCATTGTCAAGTCGTGTTGATGTAGCCATTGGTGTGCCGGTAGCTTTACATTGTCAAGGTCGTACTTCTTCATTAAATCCGTGTACATGGCTTGGTTGATGAATGTTCCATGTGAGTGCTGTTTGATTTATAGTCCTAGGAAGTAGTTGATTTCTCCTATCATACTCATCTTAAACTCTTACTATGCATACACTTAACAAAATCTAGACAAAGTTTTTCATTAGTAGAACCGAAAATGATGTTATCTACAAACACTTGCAAAAGTAAAATACTATCATCTGAAAACTTGATAAATAAAATAGTATCAACTATTCCTTTTGAAAAACTATTTTTAAGTAGAAAGGCACTTAGGCGTTCATACCAAGCACGCGGTGCTTGTTTGAGTCCATAGAGTGCTTTTATAAGTTTGAATACGTGATCAAGTTTTTAAAAATCTTCAAAACCAGGTCTGTTTCACAAAACTTTCTATTTCAAAAATTCGTTTAAAAATGCACATTTTACGTCTATTTAAAAATATTTAAAATCATGAAAACATGCAAATGCATAAAATGTGTGAATGGCTTCTAGTCTAGCAAAAAGAGCATATGTCTCGTCATAATCAATACATTCTTCTTGATTATAACCTTGTGCCACTAGACGTGCTTTGTCGCTTAGAACTTGTCCATCCTCACTTAATTTATTTCGAAATACTCATTTGTAGAGCTATCAAAATGGGCTAAGCCCGTTGGGCCGGCCCGCCCCACCCGCCAAAAAGTGGGTTGGGCCGAGCATTTAGGAGCCCGCCAAACAGGTGGGCCTAGGCGGGCTGGCCCGCTATAGCCCGTCCCACGGTGGGCTAGCCCGTGGGCCAAGTGGGTTAGCCTGCCATCTATTTTTTTATAAAAATTTTAATTTTTTATTTAACACATATATGAGATTTGTATTATAAATGATAAAAATTCTCATTTAATACAAGTAATGACATATAAAATATTAAATTTGGTCATTTATTTACATGAATAAAGGTGTTTTAAAGAAATATCTACTATTATATGTTTCTTGCATTTGTAATTTGATGCATATGAGAGTGAGTAGAAAATATTATATATATATAATTTTTTTTTCTTTTAAGAAACTAAAATAATAATTTAAAATTTAAAAAAATTAAGTGGGCCGGCCCACCTAGCCCGCGGTCCGCCGGTGGGTTGGGCTGGGTTGGAATATTTCCAGCCTACCAAAATGGTGGGTGGGCCCATCCCGCCCTGCCAAATGGTGGGTTATGGGCCGGCCGGCCCGTCTTGACAGCTCTACCCATTTGGTACCAATTATTGATTGACAAATAGGTTCAGGTACAAGTTTCTAAACTTGGTTTTTCTTAAATTGATTAAGTTCCTCTTGTATGGCGTCAATCCAAAACTCATCATTAAAAGCGTTTGCTATTGTCTTAGGTTCTACTTGAGAAATAAAAGCTATAATTACTTCTACATTAATATCTGTAGTAGAAGGACGAGTACTTACGCCTTTGGATACATCACCTATTACGAGTGTCTCTGGATGATCTTGCATGAACTTCATTCTTTTAGGCAAACTTTCTAGATAGCCCTCGTTGGCAGAAGTATCTTCAGTTGCCTTGCTTTTGTTTTGTACATCTTCAACGTATTGTCGCTCTGTGACTATTGAGCTCATCAAAAGTAACGTTAATTGATTCTTCAACAATCATAGACTTTTTATTAAAAATCCTATATCCCTTACTCTTGGCAGCATATCCGAGAAAAATCTCTTCATCTGCCTTAGAGTCAAACTTACCTAAGTTGTCCTTGGTGTTCAGGATAAAACAACGACATCCCAAAACTTTGAAATATAAAATATTTCAAATCCTTCCAAACCATAATTCATAAGGTGTTTTCTTCGAAATAAGTCAAATTAACACCCTATTTAAAATATGACAGGTTGTACTAACAGCTTCTGCCCAAAAATACTTTGGAAGATTATGTTGATTCAGCATGACTCTAGCCATCTCGCTTATAGTACGATTCTTCCTCTCCACAATGCCAATCTATTACGGTTCTAGGACAAGAAAATTCGTAGTAATATCTACTATCATCATAAAACTTTTTGAAATCTGCATTTACGAATTCGCCGCCATGATCACTTCGGATTCGAGTAATCATGAAGACTTTTTTGCTTTATACCTTTTTGCAAAATATTTAAAGTTTAAAAATGGCATCACTTTTGTTTGATAAGAAATCCATGTATAACGAAAAAAAATCATCAACAATCACAAAAGTGTAGAGTTTACCGCCAAGACTATCGACTCTACTAGGACCGAATAGATCCATATGAATCAACTGCAAGGATCTAGAGGTACTTACAGCGTTGATGGATTTAAAAGAAGACCTAGGTGCTTTATTCTTTTCACAGTCAGCACATACCATGTCTCTCTTGAATGTGATTTCTGGGAGTTCTTTTACCAACTTTTTAGTACATAGATTTGAGATAGTGTCCATATTAACATATCCTAGCCTCATGTGCCATAGCCAGCTTTCATTTTGGTTGGTTATCAGGACTTTTCTGTATTATTAGTACTTTCTAAAAAGAAAACATAAATGTTGTCTTCCCTAATCCCTTCATATACGGAATTAACAGATGACATGTCATATATAGAACATTTGTCTTTCACAAAGTTGATACCATAACCATTATATGTCAAGTGACTTATGCTTAGTAGGTTATGTTTGAACTCCGTGACTAGACAGACGTCTTTTATTACTGGATAGGGAGATATACCAACAATGTCGTTTTCAATAATATCACCTCTCAAGTTATTGCCGAAAGAGACATCCTTCTCTCTTCATCGATAGCATTGAGAATAAAGATGCATCACCAGTCATGTGCCACAAACATCTGCTATCGAAAATCTACTTGCTTCTAGCATGACAGGGTTGAGGATCCACCTACAAATGAGTAGATGAATCATTTGGTACCCATTTCTTCAAGGGTCCTTTTTTATTAGTTTTAGGAATCCAAGCAAGTAAATGATTGTCAAGAAGCTTTCTTGCTTGACAATACTGTGATATGTGTCCGTGAGTACCACAATATGTGCAAGTAAGTTTTAAAAATGTGCTTTTTGTTTCTGTGTTGACATTCTTTTGTGTCTTCTTTGGAAATATATAAGTGAAAGAATAGTTATGTGAAACGTGTTGCTTGCGTGCTTTCTATGGTTTAGTCCTCTTAGATGTATGCTTAGCGTTAGGACTAACCTTAGGCTGTCTAACAGGTATGGCATGTTTGCCTAACTTGATTTCTATATTTTTAGAGATCGCACAAGACTCTTCATATTTGATAGTCATATCAATGAGTCTTTGCTCTGTGACTAAGTGTCTCTTTTTCTCTATGTCATACAGCTCTTGCACTTTGACATAGTCTTTTTCTTTCTTTTCAATGGTGAGGATAGCCTCATGATGGTCTACTTTAAACTTGGCTATCTCATCCGTGCTACTGGTAGTAGATGTCTCTTTTATATCTTCAACAAGATTAAATAATCTAGCTACTTTAATTGTGTAAGCCTTAACCTCTTTACAAGATTCCTTGTACTTGTTTAACACATTTCTATCTTCATCAAGTAGTTCGCTAAAGGCAGTTTGTAGCTCATCGAAAGTTAAATCATTGTACAGATGGTCAATGTAACGCCCCAGTCCTAAAATACTTGGGACTAAGTACGTAGACATGCCAGCTGCACACATATGAAGTATACTCTAATATATGGAACCTTTGTATGTATACATAAGCTGTAAGAATGCAGTAAACTATGATAACTAAATCTCATCCACACTAAGAAAATAATATATGATAAAAGTCAACACAGAATTGTTATTTGTACAAAAGTTGGGCGGAGACAAATCCACTACCAACTACTTCAAATGAGAAAAAATATACAAGGAAATGATCAATAAAGATGGCAAGACGAACCAAGAGCAAGCCTCCTCAATGGAAAAGGGAAGACCATGATCTTGGCTAGAGCACTTGCGAAGCATCATAAAAAGCACCCACCTGGAGAGATAACCAGGTCCTCAGAGCGACGTAACAAGATACAAGAAAATACCATGTCATATAAACTATGATATATAATATAAAAGAAAGGGATGTATGCAACAGGGTGCCTACCAGTTCTACAGTGATAATGCAGTTAAGAACAAACCTTTAATGCATGGGCACTCTGGCTACAGGTACAGAAAACTCAGGTATGGTCCCACCAGGATACCAGGGACCTCAAAGCATGACATTCCTCGAATGTCAGAGGCCAGCAGGATCAGGAATAGGAAAATGCATACGTGGCCCATACGTTAAGGAACTGTTCTCCCTACCCAATGCCTAGTAGGGTCACATCCATGACTCATATGAACATCTAGCAACTGCCAAGTCTACTAGCATGCACATCTATTAGCAGTTACTCATAAACATTGCACGTCTCATACGTATCGGTGGCCGGACGACTACGCGGGTACGTATCCTACATGTGACTCACAATATGTGATAAAGCATGTATCAAGGCCATATGAGATATATCAATACCTCATCACCAATGGGTGGTCACTAGTCTAAGTCAATGCAAGAAAATAGAATAAAATAAGTAAAATGACTGAATGCTGAAACAAACATGTAAAATTCTGAAAATAAATAACTGAAAATAAGATAAAGTAAATCACAGAGCAAGGTGGCAAGGTATCTTGCCTATGGTGCGAGAATGACAAGTCCAACAGTCACAAACGTGAGCAAAAGAAAGTCACAATCCACGAACGGCTCCGAATGCTGAAATAAACATCAAGAAAATTCTTGGTATAAAAGATATGTAATGAATCGCCTGTCCAAAAGTCCAATTCTGAAGTAGGGACAAAATCATAATTTCAGATCAAAACGATGTCCGTCGTTGGACCCGTTTTGCACCGAAATGCGTACAAGTATCTACGGTCTCTAAACTCTTCAAACTACATGTTTATTGGTCCGGTTTGAGGAGAAGAACCCAATCGTATGTCTAAAGTTGGATTCCGATGGGCCGTGCATAATTTTGCCCGTTGGATCGGGTCGCGGGCCCGCCAAATAGGCGTTCCGGTCGACCTTCTCAGAATCGGACCAAACTTGGCACACAGGACCAGAATTTCGATACGGTCCTGCTGGTGCAAGTTTTGTCTCGATACGACGAATGTACACAAAGTTATGGCCAATTTTGCAAAAGGTCGATACGGAGGTATCTTAACGGATATGCACTGATTCGTCGCGCACGCGCAACATAATCGAGTTCCGTTAGTTCCCACATGTCGACAACATTCATACGCGCATTTTGATGCGTATAGTTTGCGACCACGTCGCCCGGTTTGTTTGGGCGCACGTCGTATCGGAAAAAGTTTCAAATTTTCTATAGTTTTCAATGTGGTTTTTCTGAAACTTTGAACTCGAAATTAAGGGAATACTATAATTTAGAAATTAAACTACAAAAAGGGAATTGAAGGTCTATATGTCTTCTAAAACTCTGTTTAAGTGGAACTTCAAAACTGTCAATAGGTTAACAAGGACGAGTCTTCGAACAGGGCTACCTGGGCTGCTCTTAGGGTTCTGCCGGGTATGGTGATTCCTGATTTTTCAGGCGTTCATACGATCTGTACAATACTATATGAAGAATTCTACCTAAAGGGAATTTAAGAGGGTCACATTGGCTATGCGTAGCAACTTACGGATCGCAATACGATTGAATATAACTGAAAAAAATGGCAACAAACCTGGGTGTCCGGCTGCCTCAAGAACAAAGCATGGTCTGATCTCCGCTCGACCGGCTGTGCGCTGGCGGTTCTCCGACGCGCGGTGGTTGCCGACGGCGGCGCGTGGCAGCCGCGCATACGTCGGAGGTGGTAGGGGTCGTGCCGAGAAATTGATGGGGTTAGGGTTTTCAGTTTGAGAGCTTTCCTCTCTCTTCGTCTCGAGTATAAATAGGTTGGGTTGGGGCGTGCGGGTCTGCGGGGAGTTGGCTATCTCGCGAGTTCCTTCAGGATCTCGCGAGATATTGATTATTTTTTTTTTACCATTTATATTTTTTTTTCCCACCTTCTCCCTTAATTCCTAACATACTTTCTTGGAACGTTCGAGGTCTAGGGAATAAACAGCCGATGAATCGTATCATCAGCCTCACCAAATCCAATCGGATTGATTTACTTGTCATTATTGAACCCAAAATACCCCACATAAGAATGAAAGAAACTCAACTCAAGTTGGGATTCCCCTCTGCGATTTTCGGATGTCACGACATTTGGATCTTCTTCGCAGCTGACTTCCGTTTCGGCATTGTTAATGACTCCCCTCGGGCTCTCTCCTGTTGGATCGAGCACCCCGCCCTCAAGTCCCGTACCTTACTGTCGGCTATCCACGGTAGCTGTGACATCCCGGAGCGCAGAGTTCTTTGGGAGCTTCTATCGGGGCCCGCCCTTCTCCACGACGTTCTGCCGTGGCTATGCATCGGGGATTTTAACACTGTTTCATACAGAGAGGAGAAATTCGGAGGTCACGACCCCCCTCATTCGGCCATGGAAGACTTCAACAACTTTGCATTCACCGTACACCTTTCCGCAGTCCCCTTCCACGGCAACCAGTTCACTTGGTGCAACATGCAGGAAGGATCTCGAAGGCAGTACTCCTGTCTTGACCGTGCCATGGTTAATGACTGTTGGTCGGATTTGGGATTGATCACTAATCTTTCGCACCTGAACTCCATCGAATCAGATCATTCCCCTCTTCTTCTCGAAATTGACAACAACCACAACCGTATCAAAAAATCCTTTCGCTTCCTAGATTTCTGGCGCCACCACCCCCATTTCATGCACATTGTGGAAGAGTCTTGGACCTCCGTTACCCTCTAGTCAGAATAGCTATGAAACTCAAAGTTACTATAAAAGCCCTTACGGCCTGGAGCAAGAACGCGTTCGAAGACATTTTTCAAGCCATTAAGGATGCTGAAGACGATGTCACCCGTGCGGAGATCGCTTTAGCCGTCGTCGGCTCCCCAGAGGCTCGCGCCTCTCTAAACCTTGCCAAGGCCATTCTTAAATCTAGGATCAAGGTTGAAACGGCATTTTGGAAACAAAAGGCCAGATTAACCTGGGACACGAAAGGGGACCAGAATTCTGGCTTCTTTCACAAGTACGTCAGAGGTCGCAGAAGCTCTCTTAGAATACATCGCATCAACGACGGGAACGACCACCTGCTGGACGACCAAGAGAGCATTCAAGTGGCTGCCACTAACTACTTCTCCAACATGTTTGCTAAAGAAGCCGTGGTTAAAGATAACGGCTTCCTGTCTGAGATCCCCTTCCTGATTAACGACAGGGATAACGATCTCCTAATCGTTCCCCCTACAGTCGAAGAGGTTAAGGCCGCTGTGTGGTCCATCAATGCGCACAGTGCCCCGGGACCTGACGGGTTCAATGGAGTTTTCTTCAGAACGTGCTAGGACATCATTCAGCCCGACCTCTTGGAGGCTACAACGATATTTTTCAAGGAGCAAGGTATCCGAAATCCATATCCTCTGCCTACATCATCCTCATGCCAAGAAAGACAACCCGGAGACCTTTAAAGATTTCAGACCGATCAGCCTCTGCACTTTCACCAACAAAATTATTTCTAAAATCATCGCCACCAGGATGTCGGACCTCCTTTCCAAGATCATCTCCGAAGAGCAATGCAGTTTTGTCAAAGGACGTAATATCACCGATAATATCCTCCTGGCTCAAGAAATAATCACTTGTATAAAATTTCCGTCCAAGAGAGGAAACGTCGCCATCAAAATGGACTTGGAAAAAGCATACGACCGTCTTGACTGGCATTTCATGATCTGGGTGTTCAGAGCCTTCGGTTTCTCAGAACCTGTGATCGACATCATCTTTAGATCCATCAACAACTCCTGGTTTTCCACGGTCATCAACGGCCAAGTTCAGGGTTTATTTAGAGCTACTCGCGGGGTCAGACAGGGAGATCCCCTCTCCTCCACCATTTTCATCGTCACGGCAGAAGTACTGAGCAGAAACCTCAAAAGCATGCCCAGGTCTCCTGGATTCCATCACTTTCACACAACGATTGGTTGCCCTCTTATAACTCATCTTGCGTATGCGGACGACATCCTCATTTTCTCCGCTGGCGTTATTGGATCCATTGAGGTAGTCATTAAGACGCTTGCTAACTACTCTAGATGCTCCGGATAGAGAGTTAACAACAGTAAGAGCATGATCTATACTCATCACAAAGCCGATAGAACTCACTCGGCTGTGCTGTCCACCATGACCTCCTTCTCCACAGCATATCCCCCTTTACTTTACTTAGACTGCCCGTTGGTGTACGGCAGAGCGAACTCAGGCTCTTCGACCACATGGTGGGCAAGATTCGCAAGAAAATTACGGGTTGGCACAACACAACCCTTTCACCCGAGGGGGAAGTTGATTCTCATAAAGCACGTCCTATTTTCCATCCTCCTATACACCCTAGCCGTTTGCTCGCCTCCTATCAAAGTGCTCCACTCTATTGAATCCCTCCTCGCCAATTTGTTTTGGGGTCATCTCGAGGGCAAGGACAAGCATCACTGGGCCAGTTGGGACACCATGGCCAAATCCACTGATGAGGGTGGTCTGGGTTTCTGCAGACTAGTCCACATTGTTGACGCTCACTCAACGAAATTGTGGTGGAAACTTCGCACCGAAAGCTCAATCTGGACCAGGTTCATGAGAACAAGATACTCCAGATTCTGTCATTTGACAGAGGCGTCTGCAAACAACAGATCTTCTGTGTCGTGGCGGCACATAATCCACGTTCGTAGCCTTACGGAATCGCACTTACGTTTGATATTGGGCAACAATCACTTGCAGGCATGCAAGGAACGCTGGATGAGGGATGACATCCTTAGGCCCAACGCCCTCACTTTGCCACAGTACGAGATGCGTGATTTATGGGATGATGACGTGTCTGGGTAGAATTGGGATAGAGTTAGAGCTTGGCTTGGCACAGTGGCCATGGCGAGCCTGGGAGCCTCTAATCTATTGATCAATGACGCGCATGATGAGCTCAGATGGTCCCTCAACCCGGGTGGACTCTTCACCCTGGCTTCTGCCAAAATCGTCGCCAAAGGCACCTATGAAACGTCCCCCTCTTCCGCCAAGTTTTAGCATACATGTATTTCCACCAAATGGTCCATTCTCACCTGGCGTGCCGTGCGCCGGAAACTACCTAGACGATGCCATCAACTCCTTAGGTTTTAGTCTGGCAACCAGATGCCACTGTTGTGTGGAACACCAATCGGAAACCGTCGATCACATCCTTCTCTCTGGTGAATTAGCCACTATAATTTGGACGAACCTTCACAACAAGTTTAGGATTGTCCCCACGACCGGGGGCATCAACGATCTGATTGCCAGCTGGAACACGTCTCACGGGCATCAGATCGTCGATGCCGTCGCCTTTTGGGTCTTGTGGAAAAACAGAAACAAATACAGATATGAGGGCTGTCAACTTCCGCCCCCTATTGTACAGAGAGGTCGTTCGAAAAATCTACAAAAGAAAGAGGTATTGCTCTCACGTCTCGCACCAATTTTGGGATGCCCTGGGATGATCTGGGCAACGCGTGTCGTGAACTGGCTCACTTTGGGCGGTCACGACTGCGGGTTATGGGGCGCTCTCCATAGGCACTAGCTCTCACCGCCTAACCTTCCGATGCTCAGTCCAGCTGCCGTTTTGTGGGCAACATTTTGTGTTTCTTAATTTCGCTTTTCTTGTCGTTTTTTACGCGTGGCGCGTTTACTTGTAAAGGCTTCGGCATTTTACGCCTTTCATTCAATAAATTTTTATTTCTTAAAATATATATATATATATATTTTTTTTTTTTAAAATATATATATATATATATATATATATATATATATATATATAAATACAAAATATATATATATATATATATATATATATATATATATATATATATATATATATATATATATATATATATAAATACTGAAATAAATTTAAATAATTTATATAAAATCTTATAAATTTTATAAGAATATTTTGATAAATAATTTGAGCATTTAAACCTAATAGCTATCTATACTGTAGCATTTCTTGCTAATATTAATATTAGCAAATAATTCATTTACTAAATTCTATACATTTTTAATAGCTAATCAACCCTATAAAATTAGAATAAAATTTCCTTAAATTTCAACAAAATAAAAATACCTTTTTGATACATTTAGTAGATAAATTTGTTACAAGTTCATCTGTGTATATACATATTGTAGCTATTATCTTGCTACCAAGATAATTAAAAAAATCTAGAAAAATTTAAAAAGTAATAAAAAATATACTATAAAATATATTAAATAAAATCCTTAAAATTTAGGGGTTTTACAGTTAATAGATACCTTACCAAAAGCCATCAGATAGACATTTGTAATGCTGCTGGGTCTGTCCTCCTCCTCTAATTCACTGGCCTCACTTTCATGTCAGATGCTTGTATTGGCATACTTTTGACCTATTTTAGCTTTCCTGCTTGATCTTGATCGATCATATGGACTGCTCTTTTTTGACAATGGATGGTCCTTCTTGATATGGACTGACTTCTTACATCCAAAGCAGATTGTTTCTTCTTTGTTGCTTTCATAGACGTCCTTCTTTTTTTGGTTTGATCTTTCAAACTTCAAGAACTTTCTGAAGTTTCTGACTAGCAGGGCTTGATCATCACCACTAGATGATTCTTCGTCAGAGTCATTGCATGTGACTCTTTCGGCTTGTGCTTTGAAGGCGATAGACTTTTCTTTGGGGGTTGCTTCTTCAAATTCTTGCAAGTCCATCTCATGGGTCATCATCTTGCCCATAAGTGTCTCCAAAGTCATCATGGTGAGATCGTTTTCTTCTATGATCGCAGTTTCCTTCGGGTTCCAATTCTTGGTTAGAGCCCGTAGAATCTTTCTGATCTTCTCATGATTGTTGTAATCCTTACCAAGATATTATAAAAGATTATTAATATCAAGTAAACAAGTAAACATCTGTGTAATTGACTCGTCGAGTTTTATCTTGAATGATTCATACTCATGTGTTAGTCTGCTAATTTTGGATTCCTTCACTTGGAAAGTTCCTTCATGAATCACCTCAAGAAGTCTCCAAATTTTATGAGACATAGTACAGGTAAAAAATGATTAAACTTGGTTTTGTCAATTGCCTATAATAGTGTATTGATGGCTCGTGCATCTAGACTAGCATGTGTCTTATCAAGCTCTGTGTATTTGTCGTGTGGCTTGTCTACAACTTCACCATCAATCACTATTCTAGGCGGTTTCTTGTAACCGTCAATAACAAACGACCAAAGATCAAAATCGAGTGACTTAAGAAAAAACTCAATCGTGTTTTTAATATGTGTAGTTCATTCCATCAAATAGTGGGAGTCTATTTGTGGATTGTCCTTCACCATTGAATATAGATTTTACTGTTGCCATTTATACTCTTTAGAGTGTTATATTTGAATATAACCCGCTCTGATACCAATTATAGGACCATTGAGAACCTCTAGAGGGGGTGAATAGAGTGTGTGCATGTGCAGCGGAAATAATTACCACTAAAAATTTAGCAGTTAACGACTATGGTAGATATAAGAGATTGTAAATAAAAAGCAGTAAGTAAGAGATCAGAAAATCAAACTCAGTGAACACTACGATGTATACTGGTCTCCCTCTGAGAGGACTACTCCAGTCTCGAGTACTCTCGCTCGATGTTAATCCATTATTCATAAGCTAAGTGAGAGCTTGTAGTCACTTTACAATATCGTACCTTGGTGACGAGCGCATGACCGACTCCAACAAACTTGATTCTGAAAACTGGAACATTTTTTAAATTACAACCTCTGATACAACTCTTCTGAACCAAAATACTATATCGAACAGAACTGTACTAGCTTTGGCTCAGAGTGGTATTAGACTAGATATGAAAGCTTTAGATTGTTGAAAATACTTTAGAAAGATAAGGAAGAAGAAGTGAATGAGTGATTTAAAATGGTGAAAATCCTTCTCTATTTATAGTATTTTTGGGGACCGAACTCGGGTAGAGTTCGGATGCATGAATCTCGCAAATGAACGTTGGATGCAGATTTGGTGGAAACTAAATTTCAAAAAACCTAGACCGAACTCGGGCCGAACTCGAACCGAACTCGGTCGGAGTTCTGTCTGATTTCTGTTGGGTTAGAATAGTAAGATTTTGATCCAAACTGCATAAGCTTTTGGGCTCATTAGAATTGCGGGTTTTTGGGATAAACAAGTAGGCTTATTTGGATATATGGACTGAGAATGACCTAAGCTGGTATAATCTCGTATGACCTCACATTTATATTCCCTAGACTCAATAAAATTGAAAATACATAAGAAAATAGAGAAGGACTCGATCTGGATTTCTAATGCGATTTTCTTCTGGATGACGATGTAATATTCTGTAGCAGTGGGATGTAGACGCAGTACATTGTAGATGTTCTTCGTCTTTAATTTCTTTAACCTCTAGCAGTTCATATATTTTGTGTATCGACCAAAGTCATTTTTGATTATCAAAATCAGGTGTGACCATTAGCCAATAGGCCAACAATAGGTCCTCCTAACTGTCTCTTGGCCGGTACAGCTACAGTAGTAGGGCGCCTCGGAAGTACTGGTCCTTGTTGATAGCCTCATATAGATGGGCTTCTGCTAACACCTCAACATACGAAACTTGGGATTGCGCTATGGTGTACCTCTGGAGCTCCTTCGTCAAACCATGATAAAATCTCTATGCTATCTCCTCATCGTTTGGTATCATGATGGTACTGAAGCAACTAAGGTGACTGAACTCAGCGTTATACTCATCCACGGTTATGTTCCCTTGCTTGAGATGGAGGAACTGATCGTAGAGAGCATCTCAAACTGTAGCGGAGAAGTACTTCGCCTTGAAATACTCCAAGAACTGCTTCCAAGTCTGGCCTCTACCGATATCTCGCTCGATCGACTCCCACCAGTGATGTGCATTCCCTTTAAGCTGGGTCCAAATGACTGTCATCCATAAGTCTTCGGGTAGTTGCGAAGCGTTGAGAAGCTTCGCAGTGCTGATCATCCACTAGATGATCTCTTACGACGTCTCATTGCCTTCAAATGGCTTCGGGTTCATCTGCCGATTGCCACGAATCGTGCCCACCGTCTGAGCGGATGCTAGTGCTGGTACAGGTGTCAATAAAGGGGATGGTGTTGCCAACCTCTCTATGATCATCATCAAGCTCTGCTTCACGGCCTCGGCCTGCTGCATCTGCTGCTACATTATGGTCTGGAAGAATTGGAATATCTGAGCCTGGCCATCTGGTTGGGGCATCTGAGGCATCGTTCCATAAGGCTGTTGCAGATACGCTCCATGAGGCATCTGAGGCAGGAATTGAGGCGGTGGAGACAATTGATCCTCTTGTTGCATTTGGGTCTACGAGGTATGGCCCTTGTACGAAGTCGATGGCGATGGCGGTGTGAATCCTGTTGGAGTCGTCGGGTTGGCTGGAATCCCTCCGAAAGTCGAGTTCCCTGGCGTCTCTGGCGTCCTGCCAATGCTAGGAGTGGTGTCGTTGGTTTGGTTGTACTCGGAAGCCAAGCGTCTACTGCACAACTGCATGTTGGTGTAAAAGAAAAATTACATAAGAGAAGTACGGAAATAAGCTGAATACATAAATGTGATGACACGAATTTGGATTTCAAAAGCGATAAACTTAGCAAGTGGATGAGATTTCCTAAGACTCTTTAATCCTAATTGCAGTCTCCTCTTGGTAATTTAGGTAACTGAAACGACAAACTGACATGCATGGGCCACCATAAAAATATGTCACACCCCAGTTCTATACATAGGAACCCAAGACATGAGCATGTCTGTTATACAGCTAGAATAAGTATTCACATTTTAATAGACTTATCCTAATCGTAGTACGCTGAAGTCCTACATCTACAATACAATAGTCACAGGTAGTCTAATATCTCACAACAACATAACAACTATAATCTCATCCACAGGATAACAACATCAACACACAGAGAATAATAAAATGTCTGAATAAAATATAAATAAGTCTGATATCCAATAAAAAAGAACTGTCTGAAATAGTCAATGTCTAATAGAAATATACCCACAAAAATAAAGGTACAATGCTGGAAATAATAAAATACTAAAATAAAATACTAGCCAAGGCATATCTAACCAGACTCCTCTAAAATAAAGATGCTCGTCCAAATTTGGAAAATCACATCCATGACTCGGGCAATCTATATCTCTATGCAAGTCACTAACTAGACTCCTCTAGATAATATATGAACTGTCACACGAACCGCTCGTACTGATGATTAGTCAAGTACGTAAGTCCGTGCCAACACCATGTAATCTCACTCACTATGTCATATATGATATGTGACAAGGCATAGAAGTTATTTAGAAACAACTTCACACAATCCGGGTACGTCTCCTATACACGTAAGTCAAACACACGCATACGAACATCGATAACCACATCGATGGCACCCAAGTCACACTCTACTAACACATCTACTTCTAGCACAACAATAATCCAAGTATTTTAACAGTACAAGAAAGTGGCAAGGTATCTTGCCTATAATATCGGCAAGAGAATAGTATAATGGTCCGACTCCAACTGTTGCAACCAAATGATCACGATCTCCTAGAAATAATAATAAACTAAATTTAATACTAACACATTTATCTACTTACCATAAATAGACACATACCATATTGGTACACCCAACTAGTAACTACCATAGATAACACATTACCATATATACTATCAATACTACTATCTATGGTAACATGTTATATAATATTATATACCATAAATATACACTTTAATTTCTGGAAGATATTAATAGTAAATTCTGAATATATTTTATATATAGATATTTTAGGAAAAGTGTAACCCCACCTTCTTGATAATTGAAGTTTTTAGTTTAATATAATAATATTGATTTAAAATTTGGAAATTGTTTTATACTTTAAAGTATTTGTGAAGCTAAAATATATATATTTATCATTTTTATATTTTTTTCAGTCTTTGGGCTTAAATCCATTTTAATTCAGCAAAACCTATCAGCCCAATCTAATTCATGTTACCAATCAATCATAACTCAGGCCCAATCACTTAGGCCCATATTAGCTGGCCAACTCCTCAGGCTAACCATGACCCTTAATTCCGAATTAAGAACAGGGGTTCGAATTGATTCTAACAAATTCAAACTGTCACTCCTCTAACCGTTTATTCTCTATAGCCAATCCCATTTTCCCTCCAATTTTCTACTCGACCATTCTCTATTTAATCCCAATTAAATTCTAGATCTATAGCTCATTGTTCTTCTCCATCCCTTCCAAATTTCTTTAACCCTAGCTTTTAAGCGTTAACTTCGATTTGATGATGGCGAGGATCATGGCAGAGGCGCTGCACTTGGAAGATTGAGGCGATCATCCAGTAGTGGCAACGACTCCAGTTGTAGCAGAGTTCGACCAAATTGAGGAGCCACCGAGGTGAGGATTTCAGTGAATGGCTAGCATTGCAAATTTCTTGGTTCTTCAGTAACACTATTCTTGATCAATCCTAGATCGAAGTCGATCGGGACTCATCGGATCGTTGTGAAACTGTTTTCAAATTTATAAATTCCAATTGGTAAGTTCCGCATCTGAGAATTTCTCTGGTGTTTTGTAAATCGTTTTTGATTCTTAATTTCTTCTAGGAATTCTGATTAGAGATTTTTTCGGATCGATTGATCGCAATTCACTCTTAACAATTTTTAGAAAGATCTTGGTAAGTGTTTGATTCTCCTTGATGTGTTTTAGCTGAGTTAAGGGGAATCGTTAAAAATTTTGTTTGATCTGAACCCTCTGCTTTGTCTTGGATGTGTTTGTTTGAATGCCGGTGGAATTCGAGCAATCAGAATACGTATCGGACACGATTGTTGTACTTAAAAATTGTGGAAACAAATTCAGCATTCAGGTAAATTTTTTAATCTCCTTTTCACCTGATTTTTAATGAATGTTATGGGTGGAATTGTAGGCTTATCAAGTTGGTCCTAATCAACCTGTTGCTCTATCATGTCATTGTTAAATTATTCTGAGATGACCAGCTCATGAAGTGAGGTTGGTAGCACCAATGATAAATTTATATATGGACTGAATGGAATGGTTGAAAGGTTGTATCAGTGAAGACTGAAATGAAGGGTTGAATGCATAAAGCATTGGACTATCTCGGTTTAGTCTTGAGTAGCAGTCCTACTAGAGAACTGATACTCGACTGATATTATGAGTTTTTTTAAGTATCAATATTATTGACTATTTTGGCAATCAACTTCCTATTTGAAGACTGAATTGCATCAGTCCTTGCAAAAATAAACTGATTTACCTTGAGCCTGAGAATGTAATGGATAATAACAGTAACTGTCCTATAGGACTGAGTTTATCAGTCATAATATCAGAGACCAATCTATCTAGGAGTTTTTGGACTGACTGTCCAGGGTTCATTGGTTAGGATTGAACCTGGACAGTATTGGTTTAGTAAATTGGCATGATAGTTGCAGGATGCTCATGAATATGTGGTGTGCTGTCGTATGCACCCAAAAATAAAACCTTACTCTTAAAATTATATGTAGTAGAGAGAGTAAGGATCGATCCCACGGAGAGTAATTAGTATAAATTTTATGCTACGTGAACAAGGATTGGGGGAGAGAGTTTTGAAAAGAAAATTTAAGAAGAGATAAAGCAATTAAAGTATTAAAATCAATCAAGGAACAAATATTGATCTCAGTGAACATTCACCATTGGAAATCATAAAATTGATCATTGATGCAAGCATAAATTAAATCATACTTTGAACATTTATCGTTGGAAGTATCTTCCTATCTCTCTTAGGCTTAGTTAATCAGATACAAGCGACCTAATTAACTTTACTTACTAAATAATCTAAGACAAGCGCTATAGATTCAATCTAGCAAGTTCTTAAAGAACAAAGAGATCGATAAAGCAAAATAATACAAGCACAAGCGGTTGCATTTAATTTTGTCAAACGTTTTTCTCCTAAGATCTAACAAAACAAAGCAGTTTTATTAAAGCTTGGTTTCTTCACAAATTAGAAACATCAAACTATTACGGATTTGATATCTAATTTAGCGGTAGATCGAAATGAATAATAAACTAGTAGGCCTCCTAGTAATTAAACAAAACAATCATAAAAGTTGGCACAGAAAAACATTCAATATTCAAAGTATAACTCAAATATATAAAGCAATTTAGATCTCACAAGTTTACTGATTCCAAGGCTTCCGTAGACTTCGACCAACAAGACTTCTAGCCGCACATGTTCTTCAAAACTTGAAAAGAAAAGTTGGAGAAAGAGAAGAAGAGTTGTGTTGTGTGTTTCTTCTCATAATTTCTACCCCCTTTTATACACCATAAATTTGTTGTGTCAAGGCCACAATATCTCCCCACATATCCTCTAAAAGTTACAACTTCTCAAACCAAATAGAATAAGTCCTAGAATAAGTAGGAACATGGTTATTTTGGTTCCTATTTTTGTTCACAGCATCTTTGACCCAACTTCAAGTCTGTTTTCGTCCATGATGCAGCCAGAATCTCGAAAATCACAAAATATGAAAGTTGTAGCCCTCTGTCTTAGCTTTCCGAATCATTTTGAAGGACCTCAATTGCTATTCGGATGAGGAAGTTATGCTCATTTTGGTGAAAGGTATCAAAACTGTCCAGAATTACATTTTAGCTCCATTTTGCACATAGTGTCTCCAATTGCATCCTAAAGCAAAATATAAATATAATCAGTACCTTTAGTCATAAAATGAGCATAAAATGGTGAACACTAAGGGATAAAAATATAACATTTTACGTTCTCATCAATATGCCTAGAGAATTTCTGGTTTAAATTCTAAAATGGTGTAGGCTGAAAACCAGGGTTCAATTCGAATTAGGAACTGAACAGGATATGGGGACTATCATGTGCAGGAAATTGATATAAGTGAATACACATAGATGATATGCTAAGTCCTGATTTGGGACTGATAACTGATACACGTAGGTTGATATGTTAAGTCCTGATTTGGACTGATAACTGATACACGTAGGACTGAAGTATGGACTGTATTTAGACTGTTAAGGACTGAGACTTGTAATTTCCTAGTTAGGATTTTAATTTCCTAGACCTGAGAGAACAACCACAAGTCATAAATATTAGGAATAGTTAGACTAATAACTAAGACACATTGGGACTGATATTGATTACATATTGGGACTGATAACTGAGATACATATAGGACTGGTAATTGGTTTACAGTAGAATGCAACTGAATGTATATATCAATCTTATGTGTTCACTGAACCATTGTTCAGAAAACCTGTCAGTACAAATCAGTGGAGGGTTACATTGTTTCAGTCCTATACAAGGGCTATTTCTGAGACCTGAGATCTAGGCAAGTGGCTAATTTACTTGTTAGAACTAGGAACATGGTATCTTTTTTTAGAAGTTTATACTTATTATTTTTAATTGAATGGATTGGGATTTATATGATTGAACTGATATGTGGGCAATTGGGATGGAAAAGTTTAGTGGATGACTGAGCTAATATCAGTCCTAAAAACTGAGAGGTCAAGTATTTAAGACTGATATGATACCAGTTTTCACCAAGGTTGACAGTGTCCTGGTATCAGCTGTACATTGAACTAGATATTAGACTGGGTACTTGACTGTTAGGACTGGCATATAGGTTTAAGTATAGACTGGTATTTACTGAGATAGGAATGTACCTAGGACTGAGGGTTGGCTTAACAAGCAATAGCTCATATGCTTCCTGATGTGGGAATTTTAGGACTTATGTTTGAACCTGAGAATTAATGTGAATATATTATCAATGAATTTGAGACTCATAAGTATTGTCTTAGTTAGAGAAATAGAGATTTCATATAGAACCTGAAATTGTTAGGAAATTTGGACCATTAGTTTGTTTTGCTAAAACCTTACTTAGATTGGTATATTAGTTAGGACTGGTTTTGGATTGTATATTGAACAGAGTATGGATGTCAAGTAGATGGGTCAGCCCATTACTAGGATGATTTTATTAAACCCTAGTTAAGAATTATTATACATACACCTGTGGAAGGGGAGCTATCCTATGGATTGAACTATACTGGTTTGGCCTACCTAGGATTTTACCCTAAAAATGTAAAACCTGCTCTTTTGATTGAATATGGGTAGTTCACATCACCATGGTTGGGAGACTATGATACCAAATTGATGGTTAGCCATTCTAGGGGCCATAACATATAATTTTAGTAATGTATGGTAGAAATTAATGACAGATGCTCTCATAAGTTTAGGATATTATTTTGTATAAATGGTAAGTTATAGATTATGTATAGATAAGTTAGTATTTAAACCAAGTTATGTTGTAGTGACTTTATAGACTAGAATTACCTATCTTTATTGCCAACTTATAAATTGTAAATCATACCAGGAGGATTCCCAGCTTTACTACCCTTTCTCGATCACCCGGAGCAAGGCAAGTATACTCCTCGGATTTGTTCATTTTCTCATGTTTTGTATATTCATCCTTGTATCTCCTTGTTGATACGATGTATCACGGTATTGTCTGGTTTCATGTTTCATAGATTACTTGTGTCTGGAAGGGGAAATACTATAGATATGTGATCAAACCCTGTTACTATTCATGTGAATAGCTTAGGCCCCGTATCGTGTACGCGGGACCAAAGCCATACCATTTCATGTTCATTGCATCTACCCAAGCCGATCACACAATCTAGATGTATTTCAATATTGCACATGTCAGGATTCAGGTTGTATTTCAGGATTCATGGTTGTATTTCATGTTCAGGTTGTATTTCATGTTCGGTTGTACTTCATGTTTAGGTTGTATTTCATGTTCAGGACTCTTATCATGTTTTCCTGTTTTACTTTCAGTATTTCCTGTTCAGTTTCATGTCCTATCTCATTTCCTGTACCTTATATATATTTCCTGTTCTTGTTCATACCATGATGTTCATGTTCATTTCCTTGGATATACTTAGCTCCGCTCCTGACTAGGATATGTTGCAGGTGAGCTGGAGGCTATTTGTGATACGTACTATGGACAGAAGCCTGGAGGCACCTATGAGCCAGTTGATGTGGCCCAGGACTTAGGGGCTGCAGAGGCCTAGAGCTTACCTTAGTATTTCCATATTATTTTCTTGTATTGATACTAGTAGACTTTCTGTCATTTGCTAGAATGTAATAAATTCTGAGACATGTATCTGGATTTGGGATTCGTTATAGATGCTGTGTTCACATTTACTCTTGTATATCTGGTTAGTTTTTCTTAGTATAGTACAGCTTACTTCGTCATGTCTATCGACGAAGGCTGGGCGTGTCCGACTCGTATTCGGTTATTCGGGAGCGGGTCGTGACACGTTTTTAGTGGTGGCCCATGCAGGTCTATCCTAATGGTACCTAGGTCTTAGCGTACTATTGGGAGACTTGATTATACTAGGAAAACTTGATCACAGTATAGGAAAATCAGGAAATAAGGGTATATCAGGTTTTTCAGGTGCATTGATATTATAAAAATATTGATTATTAGGTTTTAGGGTTTGTCAATCAACGAAGTTTTCTTTCTATTTCAGGATGGTCACTATGAGGAAGACCGCGGATCAGCCCGGAGTTGCAGGCAGCTCAGATCAGCCCACACCAGACGTTCCGGCAGATCAGCTTCCGCCAGCGCCTCCTATCTTTCCACTGCTGCCTTCGATGATGATGTTTGACGGCGCCCAGGTGGTGGCGATGTTCCAGTAGTTTTTGGAGGCCCAGAATCACCAGGCAGCACAGTTCAAAGCGACCGTCGTTGACGCACTCAGGACTCGAGAGACGGCAGCACCGGTACCAGTAGCACCACGAGCACCGAGATCAGGGACGGCCAAGGAATACCAGAATCTTTGTCCGATGGACTTTTGGGGCAATAAGGGTATCATCTATGCAGACGAATGGCTGGAGAATACGGAGAGGACCTTGAAGATGGCGCAGATCCCGGATGACTTGAAGGTAGAGGTGGCGAGCATGCGGCTGTTAGACCTTGCCAGAGCCTGGTACCGCGAGGAGCCCCAGTTGGCAGCACAGCAGGTTCTTTGGGCAGATTTCAAAACACTGTTCAAAGAGAAGTTTTTTCCAGACATCGAGAGAGACGAGCTTCGGATGCAGTTCGAGGCCTTACAGCAGGGGACGATGTCAGTGGCGGAGTATACTTCAGAGTTTACCCGACTCAGCAGGTTCACAGAGAACCTAGTCGGCACGCCGGAGGAGAGGGCCTGGAGATTCAAGAAGGGCCTGACCAGGGAGCTGCGGCAGCAGCAGTTACCAGGCGCCAGCGAAGAGAGTGCAGATGCATACTCAGATGAGGCCAGCCCAGCAGGCAGCAGTTCAGCACAGTCCTACCAGAGTTCCAGCAGCTCGGCATCAGAGGTAGTAGGGAGTCACTTGCACATATTGTCATAGGCCAGGACACCACGTGGAGGTCTATCGCAAGAGGTTTGGACTTTGCCTATTCTGCGGGTCAGATGCACACCAAATGAGGGACTGTCAGCAGGCCACAGCCAGACTAGCAGGAGGACCCCAAGGAGCTGGAGGACCATCGCCTGCACCACCCAGAGCATTGCCTGCTGCACCCCAGAGAGGAGGAGCTCTACCACCCCAGCAACAGAGATTTGCACAGCACCAGCAGCAGCAGAGGAGAGGACCACAGCGGGGACGTGCTTACGTCATGGCTGCAGTTAAGGAGGAGGAGGCAGCTCCAGATGTCATCACAGGATCTGTTATCATTTATTCATTTCCTGCCATTGGCTTATTTGATTCGGGAGCCACCCATAGCTTTGTATCATATGAGTTTCTACATAGACACGACTTCACACCCAAGCCCACTAGGAGGAACTGTCGGATTATGAGAGGAGGAGGGATAGTGCCAGTCAGTGAGATGGTGGATTGCCTTATCACTGTAGGTGGGCGGGAGCTTAGGGCTCGACTTCTAGTGATGCCATTGCCCAGATTCGACGTAGTCCTCGGCATCGACTAGATGAGCGAGCAGTTTGCCGTAATAGACTGCCATAAAGGGAAGGTGACTTTCAGCCCGCCAGGAGTTCTACCGTTCGAGATCAGCAGACGAGTTACAGAGAGGCCAGAGGGAGTCTACTTCGGAGAAGTTGCAGAAGACCAGGAGTTGTCGCATCCGCTGATTACAGAGTATCTTGACGTCTTCCCCGAGGAGTTACCAGGATTGCCACCAGATCGAGACGTGGAGTTCAGCATTGACCTAGTGCCCGGATCAGCGCCGAAGTCCCAGCATTGCTACAAGATCAACCCGAAGGAAGCTGCAGAGTTAAAGGCCCAGATTGATGAGTTGGAAGGCAAGGGTTTTATTCGGTCCAGTGCTTCACCCTGGGGAGCACCGGTACTCTTCGTACCTAAGAAGGATGGGACGGTGAGGATGTGTATCGATTACCGTGCACTCAACAACATCACTATCAAGAATAGATACTCGTTGCCGCAGATTGATGAGCTATTTATTCAGCTGAGTGGGGCAAAGGTCTTTTCCAAGATTGACCTTCGGTCGGGGTATCATCAGATGAAGGTTCGGGAGCAAGATATTTCGAAGACAGCTTTCAACACCCGATACGGCCAGTATGAGTTCTTGGTGATGCCGTTCGGACTCACCAATGCACCAGCAGTATTTATGAACTTGATGAATAAAGTTTTTCACAAGTATCTGGACAAGTTTGTCTTAGTCTTCATTGACGACATTTTGATATATTCGAAGACCGAGGAGGAGCATGTAGAGCACCTGCAGATCGTGTTGGAGATACTGCGAAAGGAGAAGTTGTACGGGAAACTCTTAAAATATGAGTTTTTCTTGGACCGTGTGGAGTTTTTGGGGCATGTGGTGACTGGAGAGGAGATTTTTGTGGATCCCAAGAAGATTGAAGCAGTGGAAGCATGGGCACCTCCCAAGTCCGTAGCTGAAATTCGTAGTTTCCTGGGGCTAGCATGATACTACAGGTAGTTCATGAAGGATTTTGCCAGGATAGCAGAGCCGATAACGAAGCTTACATGGAAGGATGAAGAGTTCATCTAGAGCGACGCCTGCCAGTCAGCATTTGATGATGGCGAGGATCATGGCAGAGGTGCTGCACTTGGAAGATTGAAGCGATCATCTAGTGGTGGCGACGACTCCAGTTGTAGCAGAGTTCGACCAAATTAAGGGGCCACCGAGGTGAGGATTTTCCATGAATGGCTAGCATTATAAATTTCTTGGTTCTTCAGTAACACTATTCTTGATCAATCCTAGATCGAAGTCGATCGGGACTCATCGGATCGTTGTGAAACTTTTTTCAAATTTATAAATTCCAATTGGTAAGTTCCACATCTAAGAATTTCTTTGGTGTTCAGTAAATTATTTTTGATTCTTAATTTCTTCTAGGAATTCTGATCAGAAATTTTTTCGGATCGATTGATCGCAATTCACTCTTGATGAATTTGTAGAAAGATCTTGGTAAGTGTTTGATTCTCCTTGATGTGTTTTAGCTGAGCTAAGGGGAATCGTTAGAGATTTTGTTTGATCTGAACCCTCTATTTTGTCTTGGATGTGTTTGTTTGAATGCCAGTGGAATTCGAGCAATCAGAATACGTATCGGACACGATCGTTGTACTTAAAAATTGTGGTAACAAATTCAGCATTCAGGTAAATTTTGTAATCTCCTTTTTACCTGATTTTTATTGAATGTTATGGGTGGAATCATGAAACCTTAGGATTATTGCAACGTTAGTATTGTTTACTGACTAGAAGATTGTAGGCTTATCAAGTTAGTCCTAATCAACATGTTGCTCTATCATGTCATTGTTAAATTATTCTGAGATGACCAGCTCATGAAGTGAGGTTGGTAGCACCAATGATAAATTGATATATGGACTGAATGGAATGGTTGCAAGGTTGTATCAGTGAAGAATGAAATGAAGGGTTGAATGCATAAAGCATTGGACTATCTCAGTTTAGCCTTGAGTAGCAGTCCTATTAGAGAACTGATACTCGACTGATATTATGAGTTTTTTAAGTATCAGTATTATTGACTATTTTGGCAATCAGCTTCCTATTTGAAGACTAAATTGCATCAGTCCTTGCAAAAATAAACTAATTTACCTTGAGCCTGAGAATGTAATGGATAATAACAGTAACTGTCCTGTAGGACTGAGTTTATCAGTCATAATATCAGAGACCAATCTATCTAGGAGTTTTTGGACTGACTGTCCAGGGTTCATTGGTTAGGATAGAACCTGGACAGTATTGGTTTAGTAAATTGGCATGATAGTTGCAGGATGCTCATGAGTATGCCTAGAGAATTTCTGGTTTAATTTCTGAAATGGTATAGGCTGAAAACCAGGGTTCAATTTGAATTAGGAATTGTAATATTGGGGACTATTTTGATTCAAATACTATTAGCAGTCATGTTTAGGGACTGAACAGGATATGGGGACTATCATGTGCAAGAAATTGATATCAGTGAATACACATAGATGATATGCTAAGTCCTGATTTGGGACTGATAACTGATACACGTAGGTTGATATGTTAAGTCCTGATTTGGACTGATAACTGATACACGTAGGACTGAAGTATGGACTGTATTTAGACTGTTAAGGACTGAGACTTGTAATTTCCTAGTTAGGATTTGAATTTCCTAGACCTGAGAGAACAACCACAAGTCAAAAATATTAGGAATAGTTGGACTAATAACTGAGACACATTGGGACTGATGTTGATTACACATTAGGACTGATAACTGAGATACATATAGGACTGGTAATTGGTTTACAGTGGAATGTGACTGAATGTATATATCAATCTTATGTGTTCACTGAACCATTGTTCAGAAAATCGGTCAGTACAAATCAGTGGAGGGTTACATTGTTTCAGTCCTGTACAAGGGCTATTGCTAAGACCTGAGAACTAGGCAAGTGGCTGATTTACTTATTATAACTAGGATCCAATAGTTTTTAGCCTGGGAACTGAACAAGGTATCTTGTTTTTTAGTAGTTTATACTTATTATTTTTAATTGAATGGATTGGGATTTATATGATTGAACTGATATGTGGGCAATTGGGATGCAAAAGTTTAGTGGATGACTGAGCTAATATCAGTCCTAAAAAAACTGAGAGGACATGTATTTAAGACTGATATGATACCAGTTTTCACCAAGGTTGATAGTGTCCTGGTATCAGCTGTACATTGAACTAGATATTGGACTGGGTACTTGACTGTTAGGACTGGCATATAGGTTTGTGTATAGACTGGTATTCACTGAGATAGGATGTACCTAGGACTGAGGGTTGGCTTAACAAGCAATAGCTCATCTGCTTCCTGATGTGGGAATTTCAGGACTTATGTTTGAACCTGAGAATTAATGTGAATATATTATCAATGAATTTTAGACTCATAAGTATTGTCTTAGTTAGAGAAATAGAGATTTCATATAGAACCTGAAATTGTTAGTAAATAAGGACCATTAGTTGTTTTGCTAAAACCTTACTTAGATTGGTGTATATTAGTTAGGACTGGTTTTGGATTGTATATTGAACAGAGTATGGATGTCAAGTAGATGGGTCAGCCCATTACTAGGATGATTTCATTAAACCTTAGTTAAGAATTATTATACGTACAACTGTGGAAGGGGAGCTATCCTATGGACTGAACTATACTGGTTTGGTGTAAGCCCCCTGAATTTCAGGGTTTATTTTTATTTTTCTGAATGAATTATTATCGATAAATATTTTATTTATTTAATTGTTTCGATCATTTATGTGCCTTTCCGTAACTTTGACTTCTGGAGCGTCAGGGATGCCAATCTCTGTAAACTCTCTTCATGGGTTTTGAAGTAGGCAAGATTATCTTCCTGTTGATATATCGTGTCCTACTTGAACTCGTTCCCTTGTGCTCTTTTTGTATCGCGCAAGTTCGGGTCAACTTAGACCAATTAATTATTGAATAATTATTCCCACTTTTATTTTTGATCTTCGTTTGCACGTTACCGTTGCTTTTAATTTAGGAGCACCAGATCAGCCATTTTCTCGAAACTAACTTCTCATAAATGATCTACTCGAGACGCTCTCCACCCATGACCTTCGTGTCCCACTCAGACACTCCATTTTGTGCTCCATTTTCTTCGCACAATTTCCGGGTCAATTTAGGCTGATTTATTTTCTACCGTGAAACCTGAATTATTTTCCAATTTAATTTCGGGACCCGACATCGACCCAACCTGTCAACCCGAAGTATGGACGTGGCCCATATGAAGCCTACTCCCCGCCTGCAACTTGTGTCCCATTTATTGGAGTCCCCGTATATTATTTATTTACCCATGATTATAAATTCCTATTTTTAATTCGATTATTGCACCCGGTTCGATTTTGACCCAACCCGGCTCGATCGAACCCGAACCCAAGCTCCCTGTTGTTCTCTCATGACTGCCCAAATACCCCACAAGATTTTTCTATTTTTCCTATTTCGAAAATATTTCTTTCTCTCTCTATTTATTAAATATTTTAAATATCTCATGTGTATATATATACATATATATATATATATATATATATATATATCTAATTCTCTCTCTCCCATTAATAAATAAACACACACCTCACCCCCTCCCCCCTATTCCTGGCCGAACACCTCTCTCTCTATATTTTCTCTCCCTCTCTCTAAATATCTCTCTCATTCTTTCTCTCTCTCTCTCTTTCTATATACATATATATATAATCATAACTCTCTCACTTTCCACGTTACCCCTCCCCTCTCTCTACCAGCACACACTTCCCCCCCCCCAACCGACCTCTTTCTCTCTCCCCCTCTCAAATATCAACACTCTCTCTCTCACTCTCTTTATACAAACACACACATACATGCATCTCTCTCTCTCCCTCTTTCATTACACAACACCAACACCACCACAGCCAGCTTCCCACCTCCATGGCCGAGCTCCTCCTTCCTCCTCCCTCTTCATTTTCATCATCATCTTCTTCATCAACCCACAACCACCACTCTCACCATCATAATACCATCACCACCACCATCATAATACCATAACCACCACCACCCGAACCATCACCCCCGGCGACCACCGCCACCGTGCCCTCGCCGTGCCCCGGCCTAGCTTGTCGTCGCGCTAGGCTGCGTCGCCGCAGCAGCAGCTGCAAACGGTAGCAGCAGCATGCAGCAGTGGCTGCCACGCCACCCCCCCGCGCGCGCATGGGCGCATGGCGCGCGCCACCGCGGCCGCCACCGGCCACCGGCGACCCCCCCCACCGGCGCGCGACCCCCCGACGATCACCCCCTGGCCGCCGCCTTCCTCCCCGACGTGTTAAACACACGATTCGTGCGTTTACGTCGAAATCCCGTCGACGCTGCGCGTGGGAAAAATTCAGAAATTGTGTTCCGTCGCAGCAACTTTGCGCGTATTTTCTGGGAGATCCGACCGTTGGATCGGCGAACTTCTTCCTCCGTCGCAATCTCGGTATATCCATCTTCACCCCTGTCAAATTTCACCCGTTAATTTCGTCGTTTGATACCTCAAAACTGGCCACCAAGTTGACGTTTTAAATTGAACTGTTTTTGGACAGTTTCGTGGAGCCGACTTCGTCAGCTCGTAACTTCGCCGTCGTAGCTCCGTTTTATGCACCGTCAGTTCCGGTGCACAGCTGGTATAACCATATTCCTGTCTCCTTTAGATTTCGTTTCATTATAAGCACGTTCGGTTGGTCGAATTCGACGCCAAAGTTGGCCGTCCAAATTCTTTAAATCGCACTTGTTAAATTCCATTTTTGAACCCGGGACTCCGGATTCAATTTCTGACACCACCAGTAGACTCGTGGCATCGTTCTGGCATGTTTTCATATAAAATTTGCTTGATTTGGAGAACGTGGGCCCTGGCACGCATTTCGGTGCAAAACGGGTCCCACTTTTCGGGTCAACGGGTCACTTTGAGATCGGCTCATCGGAATCCACTTCCGGATATACCGTTGAGTTCGTATCGTCATTCTGGACTCGTTGACATATAATTTGCTGAGTTTTGAAGACATTTGCTCCGGCACGCATTTCCGTGCAAACCGGATACCAAGTGTCGCGTCAACGTGTCATTTTGAGATCGGCACATCGGAATTCCATTTCGAACATACTGTTGGGTTCATATCATCATTTTGGATTCGTGGACATATAATTTGCTAGGTTTTGTAGACTTATATTCCGACACATTTTTCGGTGCAAAGTGTGTCCAACGACGGACATCATTTTGATCCGAAATTACCGTTTTGCCCCTGTGTCCAAATTGGACTTATGGATAGGCTATTCTAGCTGATTTGACCGTTCTGGACACGTTGGTGATATTTATTTTATCATCCGACAACATCTGTAGATTTTGATTATGTATTATCCTTAATTATAATTAATTATTTTTCTAGATATTGTTACTTTCTGGTTTTGAATTTTTATATATATTTTAATTTCTGTAAAAATCTAGGAAAAAATTGTATTTAAATATTATGTTAATTTAGCTAATTTATTATAATTTTTCTAGCATTTAATAAGTACTTTTGGTATTTTATAAAAATAGGAAAACAGAACTCATTTTCAGTATATTTATGTTTGCTGATTTTTAATAATTATTTATGAGGGTTTATAAATCCCAGAAAAATTAGTATAAATTTCTATAATTAACAAGGATCATTTTGGTACTTTATTTTATATATATTTGAGCTTTTTGTCTATCTCAAAAATTGTTGGAACATAGTGTACAGTAGATTTAATTATTGAATAATTACGACTTGTAACTTTTTATGTTGTTTTGTGTTTTAGTCGTATTGGACCTCACCCCGCACTAGTGTAAAGACCCTAGAGAATTAGTTTGGATCTAGTAGCACTCCACATTAGACTTTCATGCTAGGTTCCCACTTGGCTAGTGTCCAGTTAGGAGTCGTGTCTCACCACTAGTGTAATCTTGATCATAGCTTAGAACTGAGTTTGTATATCACTATTGACAGGATACCGGACATCTATATCTTCGTACTAGTATTCTTGCTTTGCTCGAGGCAAGTACATCTACACACTCATTTACTGTCTTTTAATGCTAGAACATGTATTAACCCTGTTAAAATACTACTTTCTGAATAACTGCAAGTTAAATCTTCACATGTTACATTAAATTGGTCCCTACCATGCTTAGGACAGTTATCATATCTTTACATGCTTCTTACTGGTTCTCAGCACATGTTTCACTATGCTTTATACGGCTCTGAGTATTCACATGTTTTGTACTGCTCCCAGTACCTGCCGTGCTTATACTGCTCCCAGTATTTTCCACATGTTTTACTGTTCTCGTATCTCTCACATGTTAGAATATGGGTTATAGGGAAACTGATAGTTGAGTACGTGATCATAGTCCCACGCTACGACCTTGGCCGTGTAGGGCCGACATTATGCATGTAGACCTTGCCAGAGGCCAATATCCCGAGGCACTTGTACGTGTGTACATTTAGGCATGTACGGAAGTACATATTGTTCTTACTGGTGGCACTCCACCTTCAGCACCTCTTGACCGATCACGTACCTGCTCCAATTTTAAACATTATATATACATCTGTCTATATGACATATGTATCCTTGCCATGATAGATTATGATATGACATGATTGTGATACGGCATGAGATAGATGCCATGATTTCTGTGTTACTATGATATTATGATCCCAGTTGTACCAAAAGACCATGTTTTCCAGTATTTTCTGTTTTATAGACTTATCACACCATGTTTCTTGTTGTACATCTCTTTCATTATATGTTCAGTACTTTAGTTGTAGAGGTTGTACTTGCTCCCGTCCTGACAGGATAACGTTGTAGGTTCACTTTTCGAGAAGGAAATGCTATGTGTTACATGTTATGGCACTGATTTTGAGGACCTGGCCTTAGCTCCAGAAGAGGCCCCAGCGGGGAACCTTGCTTAGTTATCTTTCTTGTGTTTTGAGACTTAGACTTTGGTATGTACTTATATTTGGATACTGGACTTTGTCTCCAGTTAGATACTTTGGTTATATATTATTAAGTCTGTGCTCATGTTACCTTCGCTTATAGATGCTGTGTTGTGATGAACTTTAAATGTGATTTTAGAACTGTTAGTAGCTTAGATCATTTATTGTCTATTCTTAGAACAGCTTACTGCGCTTTAACCAAGCGTAGGCTGGACATGGCTCGGCCCGGCCCAACTATTTGGGTAACGGGTCGTGACATTTGGCCTACCTAGGATTTTACCCTAAAAATGTAAAACCTGCTCTTTTGACTGAATATGGGTAGTTCACATCACCATGGTTAGGAGACTATGATACCAAATTGATGGTTGGCCATTCTAGGGGCCATAACATATAATTTTAGTAATATATGGTAGAAATTAATGATAGATGCTCTCACAAGTTTAGGATATTATTTTGTATAAATGGTAAGTTATAGATTATGTATAAATAAGTTAGTATTTAAACCAAGTTATGTTGTAGTGACTTTGTAGACTAGAATTACCTATCTTTATTGCCAACTTATAAATTGTAAATCATACCAGGAGGATTCCCAGCTTTACTACCATTTCTCGATCACCCGGAGCAAGGCAAGTATACTCCTCGGATTTGTTTATTTTCTCATGTCTTGTATATTCATCCTTGTATCTCCTTATTGACACAATGTATCACGGTATTGTCTGGTTTCATGTTTCATGGATTACTTGTGTCTGGGAGGGAAAATACTATAGATATGTGATCAAACCCTGTTACTATTCATGTGAATAGCTTAGGCCCCGCATCATGCACACGGGACCAAAGCAGTACCATTTCATGTTCATTGCATCTACCCAAGCGGATCACACAATCTAGATGTATTTCAATATTGCACATGTCAGGATTCAGGTTGTATTTCAGGATTCATGGTTGTACTTCATATTCAGGTTGTATTTCATGTTCAGTTTATATTCATGTTCAAGTTGTACTTCATGTTCAGGTTGTATTTCATGTTCAGGACTCTTATCATGTTTCCCTGTTTTACTTTCAGTATTTTCTGTTCAGTTTCATGTCTTGTCTCATTTCCTGTACCTTATATATATTTTCTGTTCTTGTTCATACCATGATGTTCATGTTCATTTCCTTGGATATACTTAGCTCCGCTCCTGACTAGGATATGTTGCAGGTGAGCTGGAGGCTATTTGTGATACGTACTATAGGCAGGAGCCTGGAGGCACCTATGTGCCAGTTGATGTGGCCCAGGACTTAGAGGCTGCAGAGGCATAGAGCTTACCTTAGTATTTCTATATTATTTCCTTGTATTGAGACTAGTAGACTTTCTGTCATTTGCTGGAATGTAATAAATTCTGAGACATGTATCTGGATTTGGGATTCGTTATAGATGCTGTGTTCACATTTACTCTTGTATATCTGGTTAGTTTTCCTTAGTATTGTACAGCTTACTTCGTCGTGTCTATCGATGAAGGCTGGGCGTGTCCGACTCGTATCCGGTTATTCGGGAGCGGGTTGTGACAAAAAGTAAGTTCAAAACAAACTAGTACATTAATCAACACAACTATGCCATACGAGGTTCCAATTGGAAAACGAATCAACATAAAAATATAGAAAATATATATTCTTGAAATAATGAGAATATTTCAGAGAAAATATGGTCTTCCATCTAATTAAATCAGATTAATATCATATTCAACTCCTACAAAGATTTAGAATTAAATTTATGGGTTACTGTGGGTGTTTCGGCGTCCGAAAAAACTTGTAGGATGATAACGATGCTATAAACATATGAAACACTTGCAAATATGAACAAATAATGACAATTGATAAATAGAGACATTACCAAGGATTTTTTTCGAGATCAAATTGGAAGTCATCAGAAAGATTCTCGTACCGAAATTGGTCAAATCTGGACCAACGGCCAAACCGAGTGGAGCAATATGAGTTAGCAGTTGGAAATCAAAGTAGACACATAGGGATATCTATTAGTTTTGGTTTCAGGAGAAATAGATGAAAAAAAGTATTTAAACCTATTTTATAAGTCACCAGCCTGCTGCTGAATTCGGACTGAAAATAATAAGTTTCGATGCTTTCGATGGGTTCTATACCTCTCTGAAGTCCACGAGATGATCCTTAGAGTTGCTAGGATGGAAGATGAAGTCGAGTGAGTTGCGGGAGTGGTGAAGAAGTGCACAAAATTCGAGCAAAAGTGGGTTGAAGGGGGTCGACCAAACTCTTGTTGCCGTCGGGAAAACCTAGTATAGGGGTCGGGTTTTCCTAGGTTGGTAAGAGGTGAGCGGCCAAGGAAAGCTCATATATATAATATTAGGTCTTCCTTCGGGTTAGGATTTGTATGGAGGAGGTTTGAATTGATTTGGTGGATATTTGGTCAACTAATCAACTAATGGCAAGGTTGTAAGCACCCTAACTTTTGAAATTATTTTTTGATTTTATATAATTCTTATTTATTAGATTATATTTTATCTTTAACTATGATTATAGATGTACTTTTTCGTAGCTTTAAATTTTAAAGCACAAGAAATGTCAATCTTTCGAAACGTCCTTCATGAGCTTGGAAGTAGACAAGTCCACCTTTAGTTTGATATATCATGTCCATTCAAACATGTTCTCTTGTGCTATATTTTTTATGTACAACTTTAGGGGTAAAATAGTTATTTTAGTCTCTACCATAAAATTTGACAAGTTTTCCAAATAGAAATTAAGGCCCAACTCAGATCCAAATCATTTAACCCAATATATATTTTTAACCCATTTCGAGCCTACTATACACATGCCAATGGTGTGCCACTCAATTGGATTCTTATATGCTATTTAATCTTAAGTGACACACAAGTCGAAACTATAGACATATTGAACTCAAATCGATCACAAAAATTCTACTGGCCCAAAACTAGTCCAAGTAGGTTCATAGAGCCTATTCTAGGGTTCCCTAATCTCTTAGACCTATTTTGGATTGCTTTTTATGAACTAATGGCAGCCATATTGAATTAAATTTATTTTTAAATCAACTCTATAACTACTTTCCTAAATTTGACCCAATCAAATTTTTTTGAGATACACCTTTGATTTAAATCATCAAATCTTTATGAACTAATGGCAGCCATATTGAATTAAATTATTTTTAAATCAACTCTATAACTACTTTCCTAAATTTGACCCAATCAAATTTTTTTGAGACACCTTTGATTTAAATCATCAAATCTCAACCAAATCCCCTCAAACCAAATCCAAATCAACCCTGCTTCTCTTTCTCACGTAGACCCTTCACTCTATGATGACCGAATATAATTTGTATATTTATGCTCTAGAAACCGAGCCCCTCCTATTTACTTTATATTTTCGCACTATTCTT